>JAOTRI020098726.1:0-14472 GCA_028564885.2 Zoanthus sanctaehelenae | reverse complement strand
CTTGGTGAGGTTCCAAGGAGTAGAGATAATAGGACTCGAGGTCCCTTACAAGGATCTTACTCCTGGGCCTACGGTTTGACGACCTTATCCGAGAAGACGTAAAAGTCTAACCATTTGCAGATGTTTTGAGCAAAGGCAGCACTTTCTCCTCAATTATTTTAAGACCCTGAGTAGTGGTCCGGAAGGGAATCGAACCCGAGACCTCCCGCACAGCAGACTGGCACCTTACGAACTGGGCTAACCAGGCGGCGATTAAATTCTTAAACTTAAACTTAACAATATTGCTTTTACAATTACTTTTTCTTGAAATAAAATGTTTCTTTTTTCTTCCAGGATGTAGTACTCTATAAACTAAAAGTGTGACATCAATGTAACTGCTTGAAAACATTACACTTTTACTCGATAAAATGAAAATTACTAGCCAAAAAATGCTTGAAATTCCAAGATAGGCGGCAATGCAATCTGTAAAACCTGACGTGTAAAAACTTTTACCTTCCTGCAGCATGAATATGGAACACCGCATGATTCAGCACCAGGGGATGAACAATTGAAGTAAATATTCTTGTCCCACTCATCTATATTTTCTGCCCCACAACATTTGAACTAAGATAATTGAAAATAAAACAGTATTGTACAGAATGAGGAATATTTATTCTATAAAAAATGTGTAATTGAATCTTGAGTCTAGGGCAAAAACAATGCAAATGATGTTTGAGGAAGTTATCAACGTTCAAGTAGATAATCCCTATTAACTATTATAACATAAGTTTTAGGGAATTTAGTATAAATTATACATTGTATAAAGTCACTTATAAATGTTGGTTTTGCTCTAAGACCATTCAATTTTCTTTTATTGTACACACTGTACTTAATTCTATCAAAACAACATTGTCAAGTAACTCATCATGAGTGATATAAGGGAGAATGTAATACTAATTAACTGAGCACATGCAGGTAACGGTGGGCACAGTATAATGTAGATACCATAAATGATTTATAAATTTAACACCCACTTTCTATTAAACGACAGGATTTGGAGAAGTCTGATATTTGTAGGAAGGAATACAGTGATTAAAATGAGTTGGCATCTTGCTATAATTCGAAACTATCATTTCTTTTGGAAAAGCAAGCGCCGTTAAAAAAGAAGGTGGTTAATTATAGCAGCGCTTGCCGTGGTTTAACGGTGAGATTAAGTGTGCCATCAGGGCAAGGCGGAAGGCGGAGAAGAAATGGCGAAGGACAAAATCCATGCAGGACCTGCGCGCTTTTAAAGACGCGCGGAATCGAGCAACTTTTGTTATGAATGAAGCGCGCTGCGAGTATTATACTAAACTAATAGCAGAAAATAGCTCAGACCAAGGAAGCTTGTTTCGAACAACCAAGTCGCTTTTAAGTGATTCTTCTCAGGTGTCGTTTCCAAATGATAAAACTCCAGATGATCTCACCAACGATTTTGGAAATTCTTTTTATGCAGAAGATCAATAACATCAATAACATCATTTTCGACTCTGAGGAAAAAGGAAAAGGAAAAGAAGAGCCTGCTGACATTGATATGTATTCAAGTGTCTCATTTGCTAACTTTAAGGCATTAACTCACGAACAAGTTGCTGGGCTTATCAAGAAAGCTGCTAAAAATCATGTCCCTTAGATCCCGTGCCCACCACGATTCTTGTTGGGGTTTTGGATGTATTGCTGCCTGTAATCACAAAGATGATTAACTTGTCACTTGAATCTGGAAAATTTGCTAGTGCATGGAAGGAGGTTCTGCTGAGACCACTGCTACAAAAGTGCGGACAAGACATCGCTTTTAGAACTTCCGCCCAGTCAGAATCTTCCTTATATCTCAAAACTATCAGAAAAGGCAGTGGCTAATCAGCTTATAGACCACATGGCAGCAAATGATCTGTATATGAAATTTCAATCTGCATATAAACAAAACCACAGCACTGAGTCGGCATTGCTCAAAGTTAAGAACGATATTCTGCTAAATATGGAGTCGCAAAAGGTCACTCTGTTAATCTTGCTTGACTTTACTGCTGCATTTGACGGCGTCCGACATGACATCCTTCTTCATTGCTTGAAGTCGAGGTTTGGTGTAAATGGCAAGGCACTGCAGTGGTTTGCGTCCTATCTTGCAGACCGTTCACAACGTGTATCTGTAAATGGTGGTTTTTCATGTGCCTTCCCATTAACGCAGGGAGTTCCTCAAAGGAGTTGTCTAGTACCTCTTCTCTTTACAATTTACACTAGTAAGCTGTTTGATATTGTGAGCAAGCATCTACCAAGCGTACATTGCTATGCAGATGACATGCAGCTCTATTTGGCGTTTTGTCCCGCAGTGCAAGGGGAGGATGAATTTGTATTTAAAGCTATGGCCGACTGCATACAAGACTTAAGGAAGTGGATGATTGAAAACTGGCTAATGTTGAACGATGATAAAACTGAGCTAATGCTTATAGGTACCAGGCAGCAACAAAAGAAAGTTAATTTAAATAGTATAATTGTAGGCAATACAACCATAGAGGCAAAATCAGTAGTGCGAAATCTCGGATCATGGTTTGACTGTCATCTAGATATGTCTGCTCATATAAGTAAGTTAAGCTCCCCAGCATTCTATTATCTTCATTACCTTCGTTACCTCACGCGTCGACTACTGCAATAGTCTTTTATATGGCCTACAAGCCTCTCATCTGAAAAAATTCCAGCGAGTTTTAAATTCTGCAGCGAGACTAGTGTGCCGTGCGTCACGCCATTGTCATGTTACGCCATTGCTGTATGAGATGCATTGGCTACCAGGCAGTTACACAGCGGATTAGTTTTAAGATTCTTTTATTTGTTTTATTTTTTAAGGCCATTCACGGAATAGCACCATCCTATTTAAAGGATCTTGTGTCAGTTAAAAAGCAAGGCGCTTATGATTTAAGATCATCAACAAATGGCTTGTTGATTGGAACACCATCTTTTAGAACAAGAGCCACACTTGGTGATAGATCTTTTTATGTCGCCACTCCAAAACTTTGGAAAACGTTACCGCGTGAGATACGTGAATTGACAGATATTAGAACTTTTAAATCCCATTTAAAAACTTATTTTTTTAAGGAAGCTTTTTTTTTATTTTTTTATTATACGTGGTATCATGACATAATGTAGGTTTTATTGTATAGAAATATTTTAAATTTTATCATAATCATTATTATTAGTAGTAGTAGGTCTTAAAGGTAGATTACGTTTATTTATATATATTTGCATGTAATATCAAATATATTATTTTATTTTATTATTATAAAATAACGTGTAATGACATGTAGCTTTGCGAGACAACCTAAAATATAGAACTGAAAGTTACGAGGTTGATAAAAAATTTTAAACGTGTGGTCGATTAGATAAATACTTTACACCTACTGCTGCTATCTTATTCTTAAATATATTGAAATATTTTATATTACATGTTTTAGACTCTATACCATTTTATATCTTTCGACCTTGAAAGGCCAAGGAGTATTGGCCAAGTATAGTTGATTTACGTGGAAGGTGACAGTCATCTGCATGTCGTGTACCATAACTATGTATTTGATAATTTGCTGAAAAGATGTCTGACGAATTTTTTGGAAGTTGATCATTGTTAACCCTCTGACTACTGGTAGGTTTTGCCTTTTTGAACAATTTTTTGTATCAAAACAATCAATTGGCGTTCTCTAATCCATATAAAGCATTGCCATGGAGACATCCCACGTTGTGTAGTGCCCAGGGATTGTGTTTTCAGTTGATGAGGTGATGGCTCGTTGAAGTGTCTTGTCGTTGCTGTAGCAGCCGTTATAAGTGGATTTTTGCTAATTTTGGAGCCTTTTTTGCCTCTCTTAGCTACTGGATGGCATCATAAGCTTGAAGATAACATTTGAGCTTATTTGCTGAAAGAAAGCAGGGAGGTGTCACACTTTTTAGCGGTTTTTACGGCATATTTCCACTCTGTGGGTTTCCACAGGCGCCAAAAAAAGTTGGCTTTGAAGTTCGAAGAGAAGCAAATTCACTGAGCTGGAAGTTTTGACAACTGAAAAACACTAAAAGCATAACATTTTGGCAGAACTCTGTGGAAGCTCTAGACTTAGTAAAAAAATGATTAGTGCAGGAAATGCTGTCTTTCCTTGTCAAAAATTTTCGAGAATGAGAATGCACTTGGGTTGTGCAAATGGCAAGAAACGTGTTGGGGAAAAACTGGCACAATGAAACGGCTGTAGCTCTATCCGTAAACTGAAAAAAAACAAAACCTTCACTATATCTCAGTACTAGGTCTGAATTTTGGTGTGAAAGCTGTTTTAATTTTTTGCTGGAAATGAAAATTTCATCAAAAAACCTAAGGCCAAACATTGTTGATTCGTACCCAGAAACTTACATTCCTTAACTGTGTCAATGATGTTTTTCTCAATCATTAAATGTATAATCTCATTCAGAATTTTTTTTTCTGTTTGAAAATAAAATGTAATTTGTTTTCAGAATGTTTAAAGATAATTTATTTGCTTTGAACCATAAAGAAATTTTAGTTAACTCATCATTTCCTATTGTAAATAAATGGTTTAAACTTTTATTTTTCTAAAATATATTGGTGTCATCGGCAAATAATGTGAAGGAAAACACATTTGAGGAAGCACTTATGTCATTGATGTAGATCAAGAATCAAGTGGCCCAAGTACTGACCCCCTGTGGAGCCCCACATATAATGTATGACTTTTTTAAAATAGCAAAGCAGTTGGAGAATGTCGTTTTAAACTTTCATTATCGTCAAGTATTAGAGTTCTATGCAAACTACAACAATGAATAATTTTGGCTGACTGTTTATCACAGCTCTCTACGCCGTACTGACGAGTTCTAAAAAGGACGAAACAGCTGTCTACGATTGAAGTCGGTGGGCTTGATTCGAGAACTTACTCATATACTTGTTCACTTACACAAGTCAAATTCAACACAGTTTTCCAGATATTCACTATTTTATGTAGACAATTTAATACGCCAATTGGATGAGCATTAGATAGAATGCGGTAATTTCAAAACAATTCACCATATTGACTTCTTACTCTTTTCTTATTGGTCTATGGGCAAGTGACCAAAAAAATAACTGTGTTCAAGAAAAACAATGTTCATGCGCATTGCTCTCTGGTAGATATGCTGCTGCTCATGCGCAATTTCAACCTCTACTCTACGGTTACAAAAAATGCTCATTTTACTGATTTTATACAGCGAATAGCCATTTTAAAAAAAGTATAAAGAAATTAAAAAATATGAAATGCAAATGTAATGACCGAATTAATTATTAAATTTTGGACTTGACACTTGGGAAGTATATTAATGTGTCAGTGTCTCGCAAATTTAATACTCGAAATTTTTCTACTTGCTCACAACTCGGATAACTCAAAACAATTTGCTCAGCGTCGTTCAATAAAACGAGAAAAGCAGTGCACGAAAATCAAAATAACTGTGATAATTATAGAGTATAAAATTTAAATGAAAAATGTTTACAAGCTATGAAAATAAAATATGAGTCAGTCCGTTCAACTCGTACACACAAACAAAAAACCAAACAAAAACTGTTTCTCGATAGATGTTTGTCGACACGAAGACATTTTAAAGTAAAGTTTGCAGCTATAAGTTTTAATGAAATGAAAAGCATTGCGAACTATCGGACAAACAATATCCACATACGGAGGATGGAAACTAAACTTTATATCTCTTTCAATAATTATTGTGGTAAATGTCATTAGAATTTGGGTGACAAACACTGGCAACCAACAAACGTAAAAGCCTACCACCACAACTGTCAACATTCGCGTCATTTTCTTTTCCGGAACACCATAAGCACACTTTCCTTTTCTTGAAGATGAGATAGCAACAGCGTTGTGTTTGCAAACACTTTGGTGGATTCTAACATAGCAAAATACTATAACAAAACTTGGGATTGCAATATAAGCATCGTGAACCACTCCAAAGGATATTTTACCAGCACTTTCAGATGTTCTTAGGCAGAAGACAGGTTGAACCGAATGTGTTTCGAACTGAACTCCAGTAACAAAGAACAATACAACGACTGCTATTATTGTTGCAATCCAAGCAGAAACTGCCATTGCTATAGAACCATTTTTGGAAAACAATTTAGGATATAAAGATGGTCTTACCACGCGAAAGTATCTGTTGAGTGCCAGAAGCATTACAGTTAACAAAGATGTTCCAGCAAAAGAGCGCGCGAAGAAGTGAACAAGTTTACAGCCCAAGTTTTCTGCAACCCACTTGTTTGCAATCGATGATGCCGCAGAGAGTGGAATGACAAACATAGCTATTGCCAAGTCCGTTAGAGCAAGGGAAAGTACAAAATAGTTTGTGATTGAACGAATCGAAGAATTTTTGTAGAATGCGATACAAACAAGCAAGTTACCCGTAAAAGCCATAAAATCTAAAAGAACGAAAATGCACGATTCAATTATGATAAAAGCACCTTCTCTGCTCGCGACATGGGTTGAACCATTTGTAGAGGCTGTGTCATGTTCTATGATACCCATTGTACACAAAGAACTTACACTAAACTAAATTGTCTTGCAATTGCTGAATTTCAAATGCTTTTGAAATATCTTACGAGGGCCGAATGAACTTAAGTCGATGAATTGTAAAGACTGGCCTGTTAGTAGGCGGTAACGTCCAAGTTAAAAAGATTTTAAGAGCGTTGTGAGAATCTCTAAGTGCACGTAGCTTTATTTGGATAACATATCCTTATTAAGAAACCCAAGGTTGATCATTGGTTTCCACTGCGGTTGAATATATTGAATCCATTTTTACCTGGGATCCACAGTCCACCCTTTGGATTTTGGAAACCATTAAGGTAGAATATTGGATCCATCTTTATCTAGGATCCATCGTTCACATAATGGACTTTGGAATCCACTCACGTATAATATTGAATCCATTCTTACGTAGGATCTACAGTTTACATCATGGACTTTGGAATCCACTTACTTACAATACTGAAACTATTATTACCTGGAATTCTGGTATGTGGAATCCCCTGAAATGGAACATTAAATCCTGACGTTATGCAGCTTTAATCTCTAACGAAGCATATTATTTCATATTTATACTTGCTTCTATCATCTCTTACAATGTACATTATTTATCAGCTATATTATAGTTGACAGAAGACAAGGTTTTCATTGATAATAGTGCCAAGAAACTTACATTTTTTTACTGACTGTGTCAATGTTTTTTCAATCATTAAATGTATAGTCCCATTCGGATTTTTGTTTTGGAAATATTTAAAGATAATTTATTTGCTTTGAACCATAAAGAAAGTTTAGTTAACTCATCATTTGCTATTGTAAAGAAATGGTTTAAACTTTTATGTTTGTAAAATATATTGGTGTCATCTGCAAATAATGTGAAGAAAAACACATTTGAGGAAGCACTTATGTCTTTGATGTAGATCAAAAATAGAAGTGGCCCAAGTACTCACCCCCTGCGGAACCCCACATATAATGTCTGACATTAAGTAGCGAAGCAGTTGGAGAATGTCATCCGGCTTAAACTTTTATAATCGTAAGTACTAGAGTTCTATGTAAACAAAAACAAAAAAGAATAATGGCTGACTGTTTATCACAGCTCTCTACACCGTACTGACGAGTCCCAAAAAGGACGAAACGGCTGTCTGCGGTTGACGTTGGTGGGCTTGATTCGAGAACTTAAATACTCATACTTTTTCACTTACACAAGTCAACTTCAACACAGTTTTCGAAATATTCATTTTTTTATGTAGACAATTTATACACCAATTGGATGAGCAGTAGATAGAAAACGGTAATTTCAAAACTATTCACCATATGGACTTCTTACTCTTTTCTTATTCGTCTATGGGCAAGTGACCTAAAAATAACTAGATTCGAGAATAACAATGTTCATGACATTACTCTCTGGCAGATATCCTGCTGTGCATGCGCAATTTCAACCTCTACGGTTACAAAAGAAACTCATTTTACTGGTTTTATACAGCGAATAACCATTAAAAGTATAAAGAAATTAAAAAATGTAAATGAAAATATTATGACCGAATTGTTATTTTTTGGACTGGGTGAGTGCGAAGTATATTAATGTGTCAGTGTCTCGCAAATTTAATGATCGAAATGTTTCTATGATGCTCACAACTCTGACAACTCACAACAATTTGCTCAACCTCGTTCAATAAAACTACAAAAACACTGTTAGAAAATCAAAATAGCAGTGACTGTTATAGAATATAAAATTTAAATGAAACAGTTTACAAGACGATGAAAAATGTCATAACCTGAAAAACAAGCTAGGAACATAGTATATGAGTCAGTCCACTCTACTCGTACACTGGCGAGGAAAAAACCAAAAAAAAATTGTTTGTCAACAAATGTTTGTCGACACTTGAGAGCAATTTATATACACGAAGACATTTTAAAGTAAAGTTTGCAGTTATACGTTTTAATTAAATGAAAAGCATTGCGAACTATCAAGAAAGAATATCCGCATACGGAAGATGAAAACTAAAATTTTCCGTTTCAAACACGCCTCCAGCGGATATGAACATTTTCTGATGGTAAATAAAAAAATTTTTCCAGACTGTCAATCTATGGACTAGCAAATATATATTTTACGATCTTTTTAATAACACTAAGCTAAAAATCTTTGAGAATTTAATTTAGTGTTGTCTTAAAAGAAATACGTTTTTAATTTACAGAGAAAAAAGAAAGTGTATTGTAAAGAAAGTATCTCACCTGACAGAGCTATATTTAATTCAGTATGTGTTCTCGGCTCTTAAACATTTCACTTCATTGCACATTCTCCGCTTTTTAAGTTCATTGAGTTTTTCTCCTTATATAAAATTTGGCACAGTCTTAAAGCCATACCTTTAGAGTGTGAATATAGTAGTTGATTAAATCATAAATTATTGTTTAAAACAGTTTTCTAAACTAAAGCCAAACTGTTCTGGTTTTTACCGCATCGGAAAATATTGCGAAATTCACTTCGGAACGGCGGGTTCATTGTTGCATAAACGACGGGGTTAATAATACTGCTACAATAACCTGGGAAAGTATAATAGAAATTGTAAAACTTGATATCTCCTTCTTTGATTATCGTGGTAAATGTCAGAAGAATTTGGGTAACAAGCACTGGCAACCAACAAACGTAAAAGCCTATCACAACAACTGTCAATACTCGCGTTATTTTCTTTTCCTGAACACCGTAAGCACACTTTCCTTTTCTTGGAGATGAGATAGCAACAGCGTTGTGTTTGCGAACGGTTTGGTAAATTCTAACATAGCAAAATACGATAACGAAACTTAGCAATATAAGCTTCCTGAACCACTCGAAAGGATATTTTTCCAGCACTTTCAGTAAATGTTTTAATGAGACAGAAAGCAGGTTGAACCGAAAGTGTTTCGAACTGAACTCCAGTAGCAAAGAACATTACTACCACTGCTATTATTGTTACAATCCAAGCCGAAACTGCCATTGTTATTGAACCATTTTTGGAGAAAAATTTAGGATATAAAGATGGTCTTACCACCCGAAAGTATCTGTTGAGGGCCAGAAGCATTACAGTTAACAAAGATGTTCCAGCCAAAGAGTGAACGAAGAAGTAACGAAGTTTACAGCCCAAGTTTCCTGCAATCCACTTGTTTGCAATCGATGATGCCGCAGCGAGTGGAATGACAAACACAGCCATTGCCAAGTCCGTTAGAGCAAGGGAAAGTACAAAATAGTTTGTGATTGAACGAAGAGAAGGCTTTTTGTAGAATGCAATACAAACCAGGAAGTTACCTGTAAAAGCCATAACATCTAAAAGAACGAAAATGCACGATTCAATTATGATGAAAGCACTTTCTCTGCTCGCGACATGGGTTGAACCATTTATAGAGGCTGTGTCATGTTCTATGACACCCATTGTACACAAAGAACTTACACTAAACTAAATTGTCTTACAATTGCTGAATTTTCAACTGGTTTGAAAAATCTTACGAGGGCCGAATGAACTCAAGTCACTGAATTATAAAGACTGTCTTTTAGTAGGCGGTAACGTCCAAGCCAAAATGATTTGATGAGCGTGGTAAGAATCTCTTATATGTCCACGTAGCTTTATTTGGATAACATATCCTTATTTAGAAACCCAAACTTTATCATTGGAATCCACTGCGGTTGAATATTGAATCCATTTTTACCTGGGATCCACAGGCAACATCCCTGATTTTGGAAACCATTAAGGTAGAATATTGGATCCATCCTTACCTATAGGATCCCCAGTCTACATCATATAGTTTGGAATCCACTGAGATAGATTATTGAATCCATTCTTACCTAAGATCCACAGTTCACATAATGGACTTTGGAATCAACTGACGTAGAATATTGAATCCATTCTTACCTAGGATCTACAGTTTACATCATAGACTTTTGAATCCACTGACGTACAATACTGAAACTATTCTTACCAGCTGGAATTTTGGTATGTGGAATCCCCTGAAATGGAATGTTAAATGCACCCTTACAAGCGGCGCTTCAAAATCCACGACTGTCACGGATTACCATACATGGGTGAGAAGTGTGTTAGTATCAACGGAGATGGTTCTGCAGCTTAAATCTTTAATGAAGCAAATTATTGCATATTTTCATATTTCTTGCTTCCATCACCTATTACAATGTATAATATTATCATTTAGAGCCTTATTTTTTGATAGAAGAGAAGTGATGAGAGAGTATATAGAAAAGCAAAAAATGTTTGAATTTTTAGATCGCTAATAACAAATTTATTAACTGTGACTTACAATTTTTTTCTTTATTATAATGATAATATATTCAGTGGTATAACTGATACTAATTTATTATCAAACTTGAAATTACTCAAGCTAATCCTGTGAAAAATGTCAACGAAGCAATAAGGAACAAAGGATTATTTATAAAGGGGATATCATGCCACTGCTGCTATCTTTCTCAATATTGGATCTTTTTATGACATTCTTAAATATATTGAAAGATTTGATATTACGTGTTTTAGAGTCTATACCATTCCATATCTTTGGACCTTGAAAGGCCAAGGAGTTTTGGCCAAGTGTAGATGACTTAAGTGGAAGGTGACAGTCGTCTGCATATCGTTTACAATAACTATTGATTTAGTAATTTTCTGAAAAAATGTCTGACGAATTTTTTGGAAGTTGATCATTGTTAAACTTGAACATAAAAACTGATATTTCTAGCTTATTTATCTCTTGTACTTTTAATATTTTTAATTCCTTAAATACATGATGTGTACTCTCTCTATAATGAATTTTAGCTGTAGCTCTGACTGCTCTTTTCTGAACTATTACTATTCTAGATAGTCTAGTAGGATCATTGTTGGCCCATATTACATTACAGTGATGTATGTATAGATAAACAAGAGTGTAACTGTAATTCGCAGCTACAAAATCGAGTGGAGCCGTGGGCACTAGAAGTGGCCAAGTTGGCCTAGGGAGAGCTTGGATAGACAGCCATTTTAAGATTTTCACTCTTGAAACTGTAAGCGAACCAAGAAAACGAGGGAAAAACTGCGTCTAGAATGCCGAAACCAGTTAATTGCTGTGTTTCCCGGTTGTAAATTATCTTAGCAACACAATAAAAACACAAGAAGCCTCACGGTGTTTCAGATTTATTCTACTGAAATGCGATACACATCGTTTTGCAATGGCTTTGACTGTTTCTATTATGTTTTGTTCGTTTTAAAATGTAAGCTGTTAGAAATAAGAACAGAGTTAAGAACAATTTGAGACTGAAATGACCAAAAATTAAGAACGATGATTCTCGTTTATTTCGAAAGCTCTTAAATAACTTTTCCAAATAAAAGAATTACCAGTTATGATTATAAGTAAAATTGAATTTTGTTAATTTTTTGCCATTTTTCCTTCAAACTGGTTGTTATGTAAAAACGAAAAAGCTCCGACTCAAAATATGTACAGTTTCACGCATCGGAGGCGGGACTCATTTAAAATTTAAGTATATTTCTAATTATGCTATAATCTAGCCTAACATATATAATGCTATTTGTTAAAATTAAGCGAAAACGCATTTTATAAAAAAAATCACGAGTTTCTTATATTTTTAGTTTTATGAATTCGATCGAAGCAAATTGATTTCATATCACCAAAACAACATGCGAGTTTACATCATTTTTGAAGAAAACCTTACAACAAGCTGTGGAGGATGCAAAACGTCTCTAACAATGAATTTAATACAATATTTATCAAAATTATTACGTGCGGCTGTCAAGAGTCTATCATTATTCTATCATTCTTACTTACCTGCTGATGAACAGTAATTGTTTTGTAATATCTATATTTTCATCGTCATTAGATTTATGTCTGTTCAGATAATTTATGGTCTCACCTGCTCAGCCAGCGACTGTTCATCGGGGAAAAAAAAACATTTTTATAAAGGTCGAATTTTTTTTCTGACCTTTTTTTGTTTCACTTAATCTTTTTTTAAAACTTTATAATAAGATAATAATTTACAAAAAATATGTTATAAAAAAATTCAAATTATAATAACAATGTCAGTTATTATAAAAAAAACCTGTTTATCTTGTGCTGTTTATTAAGGATTATGGCTGGGATAAAAGACCTTTGAAAACGCTTGGTGCGTATGACAAAGAGGTCGTACATTTTAATTCGTCTTAGATTATAAATCTAAATATAATTTAGTGGGCAAAGTCCAGAGGGACATCACGCCAACTTATAATTATTAGATTATAATTATAAAGATTGTTATGACTTGCATGATTGGGAGGAAGTAATTGGGATAAGTTATGGTCATCAGAAATTACATTAAACTAGACGCATACACACGCGTTTACTCGGGCTACCTAATGTTTGGATTCATAGTGATCGGTCCAAAGTTTTTTTATGTCAAATTTTATGTGAATAATAGTGATAAAACAAAGAAAAGACTTCACAGGTTCTTACACCGAGGATGAGCCAAACTTCTTTGGTCGACTAGGAAAATCAAGTCTTAATTCAAACTGAAAGACAGAATTAAACATTGAGCAAACGTCATTATATTTATCAAGGCACCTGCCTAAATTGTCGAGTAATTATGTTGGCGAAACATGCAGAAATTTTGAAGTAAGGAAAGCAGAACATGAAGATCCAAACTACAATTTTGAACCAGCACGTCACATCGCCCAGAATAAAGATCATGAGTTTGTATGGAAAACCCTGGATTCCGCGCCGCATTGGAAAGCAAGAAAGTGCAAAGAAGCAATTTACATTGCTAATTTAAAACCTATTCTTAACAAACAAATCAAGTCCTTTGAACTCTGCCTGTTCCCTAGGGGAATTACTTAAACATGACTCTTTTGTTTCACATTCCTTTTAAACGAAAACATTTTACCCGCGTTTCATAACCTGAGGATGATCAAGTAGCTCGAAAACGTTTGTAATTTTATAACTTTTTAATAATTTTTATCCTTATATATTTTAATAGTTTTATGGAGAACTCAATTTTAAAAATTATAAATAATAATGTAAGCTTGCTAATAATACAGAAGTTTTTATACAAAAAAAACAATGAGGTATAAACCTTAACAAAATACTACACAAAAACCCAAAACAGCTATTATTGAAATATATGGAAATGAAGATATCACTGCCAGAAAAAAAATGGATTTTTTGAAGCCATAGACAAACGGGGTCTAAATCTTGATCATATCTTGATGAAACATATGTATGAATCTTGTGAATATAGTTCTTGTTTTAATCAGATTTTTTATCCTTATTATGAACAGGATTATCTCACTCTTTCCTTATTTATGACACAATTTGCTAAAGATAATAATATTGAAATACTTATAAATCAAGATGATTGTCATCTTTATGATATTGATTAAACAAAATATCATATATATTTCTAAAATCATGAACAGGCAGAAACTTTTAATATCTCCTGTAATAAAAACAAAAATTGTAGTAGAGTGATAAGAATGTTATAAATGACTTTGTTACTTGTTTCAAGTAACAAAAATTATTCTCAAACATTCTATCTAAATAAAAACCAAGCTAGTCCAGTCACAGATAACATGATTACAATTAAATCAATTTCATGTTTTGAAGTACCAAACTTTGCTACTTCTTTATGTAGTTCATCAGCATGACTTTCAGAAATATGTTTTGTTCTAACTTTCTCATGTGATAAAATCTTTTTACTCTTTCCAAGATTATGTTTGATACCAACAGGTATACTTACAACATTAATACCAGAATTAATACCAAGTTTCATGGAATTATCAACAAGTTTTAGTTTGTTATTATATCCCACAGTACTTTCAGTATCTATTAAACTATCAACGTGATTGTTCCATATTAGTGTACTGTTGATGATAAGGCCGAGAAGCTTGCTAGAAGTCGTTGTTTGGATCTGTGTCCCATCAACTGTGACTGGATCGAAGTG
>JAOTRI020098715.1:0-14472 GCA_028564885.2 Zoanthus sanctaehelenae | reverse complement strand
TATGCTTCATTGGCCTATGAAAACACACCTCTCGGCCAATAGAAACCACTGTACTATCTTAAATATTTTATAAATTCCATAATAGCTAATGACTGATTTTCACAGGAAAACAATTCTCACGAGCAGCAACAAAGTCAAATTACAAGGGTTCGGATTCACATTGAGAGAGCCATAGAGAGGTTGAAGGATTTCAAGATCTTCCAGAGAAATCTGGTATTAACCTTAACACCACTTGCTGATCAGATGTTAGTTGTCTATGGGGGTCTCTGCAACATACTTCAGCCACTGACAAGATAACTGCCAAATATTTTTTTTGTTATGAAGTATTCAGTTATTTGTTTCACAATACTCACAACGAAAGATCACTGTAATGGTACTGATAGCCCTCATTGGCACAAACTAAGAAGTATTCCATAAACAGTATTTGAATGTCTTGAATTTACCAATGTTCTGATCTTTTTGATTCTGACTTATTGGCAGATGATGCAAATTTATTTTATAGAATTAAAAACTTTTCAGAAAAAGGCAGTACGCATTATGACATTTTCAAAGTTTGATGAGCATTCAAGTCCCCTAATAATAAATAAAATAACTTAAAAAGTTGAATATAATTAAGCTAACTGATCTCATTAAATATCGTACCTCAGTACTTATGTTCAAATTTCACAATCATCTATTTCCATCAGTTTTTAATTCTTATTTCATTTTGGTTGAAAATATCCATAGTTATAACACACGATCAACAGCAAAAAATGTTATCTTCCAAAAGCAAGGACCATTTATGGACTGTTTAATATTAGATATCAAGGACATAAAGTCTGGAGTATGATTGAAAACCAAACTAAATTATCCTCTTCATTTCATCAGTTTAGAAAAAAACTGAATTCCTTCGTACATATTAACGTTTTTTTCCTAGTAAAATGTTAATAAGTGCTTAGATTCATTCTCTGCAGTAATTTATTGAAGCTAAAATAGACAATACTAGGTAGACCATACAACATACTTGTGTGTATGTGTGTGTGTTTGTGGTGTGATATGCTTAAGCCCATCTTGGCCTAGTAATTTAAATTGTTCGAATTTTAGCACCCTGGTATTTTTAGCTTTTTAGTTATGTCAGGGTGCTAAACCCCTCAATGTCATTTTAGATTTTTCTGTATTTAATTTCTGTAATAAAAAAAGTGGGAAATAAATTGTTGTTGTTCTTACAGCTCACACAATGACGAGATACCCTTTTTGATGGAATAGACATCCACCCCCCACTACAGTAACAAATCTGTCGAAAGTTTGGGGGTGGGCGCTTTCTAAGCATGCTAAATACAGTAACAACAATTTTTCATATAATCATTAATTGTTAAAGTCATTATAGTCACAACAGGAACAAAATAATCTATGCCCTGATACTGTGCAAAATATCTCCAGTAAGTAGCTCAGGAACCATAAATGTCAGCCAGCTTCTCCAGCATTCTGTTCCAAAAATCTTGTTTAAATTCAACTGTAACAACAAGAATCCCCTTATTTGTGTAAATAACAAGATCAGTGACATGGATTCCAGTGATTGCCATTTGGCCCTGAATCTGACAATTCCAGGTTGTCTCCTTCTCCAGCTAAAACCTTCAGCCGGCTAAGAAAAAACCTTGCAATAGTGACATTTCATCTTTTTTTTAAATCTGCCTATGAAGACACATCTGCCTTTACCAACAAAACCACTAGAGATGTTAGCTCAGGATAAAAGAGAACGAATGAAAATGAAACACCAACTTCAACTAAGAAAACGAGCCGAAAGTGCTCCAAACAATGGCTGGACCATATTTCCAACTGTTGACATCCAAGATATGTTTAATTACGGTTGTGTGTATCACTACTTGATGAAGTCCATAGCATAATTTGGACAAGAAAACCACAGTAATAGTAGTGAAGAAGATTCCGACACTGAGAAAAACAGCCAGAAAAGCAGCCACAGAAAAACCACTCCGAAAAGGGCGAAAACAAGACAATAGTACTGAAACATACTACTTCCTTTTAGCCCTTGTTCAGCATTCTACGAAAAATGAGTATCCACTCGATGTCATGGTCGCTTTGAGCAAACTCAGTGGTTTCATCATAAAAGCCAGCTGCAGTTGTAAAGCTTCAGCGCTGAGCCGATGCATACATGTGGCAGCACTTTTTCTCAATCTAGAAGAGTACACAAAGAAAAACAGCCATCTTGTGATAGCGCCATCAACTTCGAAACCATGTGTTTGGAACAGGGGCAAGAAACGAGTCAAAAACCGCAAGCCCTTGCATGAGGCAGAATACAAATCCAAACGATTCAATGATGGCCGCATGTACAAGTGGGATCAACAACCAAAGGAGTTGAGGGGAAATTTGACAAAGCAGCAAATAAATGACTTTGTCAGATATCTCTAAACGGTCAGTGCAGCCACAAACCACGAGTCAATGTGGGAGACTTCTCTGTTTATATCTTATGACAACTACAACCTTGAAGACGATAGAAAACAGATTTTGCTTCAACTGACCAAGCAACTAGAAGAGTCGTTGACTCCTGCTGATTCGGTGGCCACAAAGGTGTCTGACCATGGGGCATATGAAATTTAAGGGACAAAAGAGCAGAGCAAGTCAACTATCTGGTTCCGGGAGAGACATTACAGCAGGGGTTTCAATAGAAGCCGGGTAGCGGGTAGATCTACTCGCTTGCAACGGGCCGATTACCCGCTTGGAGCCTTCACACGAACGTCAAGTAAGTGGTGACCAGATGATTTCATCTCAGCTTCGAATTCTTGCCCAAAAATTTGGCAAAATAGGTTTTATTTTATAGGAAAACAAAAGGAAATGAAAAAGAAAAGACATTCTGGCATTTTCCAAGCCTTCTGGCCCATGAAAGTTGAAGCAAAGTCTGCAAAACATGTAATAAACACCGCTTCGGGAGCTATGTCCAAAAAAATGTGCAAGGCATCTCAGCTGAAATC
This sequence comes from Zoanthus sanctaehelenae, assembly GCA_028564885.2. Lineage (NCBI taxonomy): Eukaryota > Metazoa > Cnidaria > Anthozoa > Zoantharia > Zoanthidae > Zoanthus > Zoanthus sanctaehelenae. The sequence continues at coordinate 11,506 of JAOTRI020098715.1, read as the reverse complement.
AACGGGAACTGGGACAGAGTGTGAATACTAATGGCGGCCAAAAGGCAATCGTTGTTTGCATATTTCACGCCAGTGTCAAAACAAAAGAGGTCAAACGAGACTGATTCCTCCCAAGGTTAGTTGAGGATATTGAAAGGAAACCCTTCTGTGATTATATCGTTCAAATGTTAATATTATGCTTCGTTTTTGCGCCAATATATTGTGTATCGTTCGTCGATGGAATTGAATAAAATGTATCATGTTCAGTTACTTGCCTTGTGTTGTGTCTTACTTCGGCCGATTGATGTCTTTTTCCGCAGAAAGCGGTTCATTAGATAGTGAAATCAGTCAGTCACTTACCTCAGCGAAGGAAAAGCCCCTTCCATCTTCAAAGTCTGGTGAGAGTGTAGCAGATGTTGTAAAACCCGCTACATCCTACGTAAGAAGCGAGACGAGCATCGATTTCTGTGATCATGATTCTGTGTTGAAGCTGTTCGGGCCTTCGGAAATCGTCCACAGTTATTACACTTGTAATAAAAATAATTGTTTCAGCCTAACTGAAAGGGAGCAGAAAAAAAATTCCGCCCTAAAACGAGACCGTTTCAAGCACCAGTGGATAAGAGATGATAACTTGGCATTTGATTCATGCACTGGCATGTGGTGGGTGATTTACAACTAGGAGGAATCAAATGATGAGAAAGGGGGGATGTTTTGTTTGTTGTGTAAGAAGCACAATACTGCAAACCTGAAAAACAACAGCAAAGTATATAACCTCATACCTGCACAGCGCCTAAAAACAGATGCTCTAAAAGATCATTCAAAAAGTGCTCAGCATGCAGCAGCTGTTCAGGCAGAGATGCTCAGCCGAGTGTCAATTTTTCACAAAGAAGTCGAGGAACAAGTCAAGAGTAAAGATGAAGTCCTACAGAATGCATTTATGTCGGTATACTGGTTGGCTAAAGAAGAGATAGCCAACAAGAAGTTTCTATCACTTCTCACACTTCTCCAAATGCTTGGGCTTGAAAACATGAAGCATTTTCGTCATCGCTCCGCTGGGTCAACTATCGAGATTTTCTTGACTCTAGGCAGAGTACTGAAGCAGAGAGTGGTCGAGGCACTAAGGAAATCAAAAGCATTTGGTCTATTAGTTGATGAGGTAACGGACATTTCGGTCATGGAACAGTTGATAGGTTTTGCTCAGTATGTCTCTGATGATGGAGAGGCTATGGTGAAATTCCTTTTCATCGACAATGTTTTGGAGGACTCCTCTTCCGCCAATGCTGAGACAATCACTAAGTGCATTTCTAACAATCTGGACAAATGTGAACTTGACGTTCAGAAGATGATGAGCCTAGTAAGTGATGGCGCCAAAGTAATGACTGGAGAAAGAACAGGTGTGGCTGCCCGACTGAAGCAAATCAACAGCAAGCTAATTAATGTGCACTGTGTCTGTCACAGACTGGCCCTTGCTTGTGCTGGTGCGAGTGATGAGACAAAATACCTCACACAAGTCGAAGGAGTCCTTTTGCAACTCTGGAAGTTTTTTGCTAAATCGCCTAAGCGGGCTGCTCTTTTGGTGAAAGCACAAGAGTCGTGGTGCAAGATGAAGCTATCGGAAAAAGCAAGGTCTGTTGTGGCGAAAAAGGTGCGAAAAGCTTGCAGAACACGTTGGCTGTCAACAAGCAATGCTGTAGATGGAGTGTATGAAGACTTTGTTCCTATCATACAGGCTATCAATCTGGCAGATGAAAAAGATGGCTTGGCGACGTATCTGCTGTCCAAAATGAAGAGCTTTAAGTTTATTGGTACGATATATATTTTGAAGGCTGTCCTTCCAGAGCTTGCTGCATTAAGCAGAGTATTCCAGCAAGGTACCGTCAACTTTGGCCATATCCTACCAGCTATCACCTACACTACTGACAAGCTAACGAAGATAGCACAAGACGAAACCCCCATCACCCAACTTCAGGTTGATATTCAGGAGAATGGACGGCTCGGTATCTGTGAGTTTAAAAGCAATGACCACGAGATACAAGTTCTTCGCAACCTTCTAAAGAAGTACACGCAAGCCCTCAAGGAGAACATTGATTCTTGTTTCAAGGATGCGATGCCAGTGGTCTGTGCATTTGCCATCTTTAATGCAAATGCCATTCCAAACCGTGGAACAGCAGAGTTTTTAAGCTATGGGTCGAAGGAAATCGGCACATTGTCAAACCACTACTTTCCAGGTGACAAGGAAGCTCAGCAGCAAGTGAAAGCAGAGTGGGAGAAGTTAAAATACGATCTTCTTTTGTGGAAAGCGCAGATTCCTCAGGAACTTGACAACATCACCCCAACTGAGTGGAGTCTGAAGAGGCTACTTTCCATGCGCACAGAATATGGCCACTTCTACCCTAAGCTTGTGTGGATTGCAGAAATCATTCTTTCTCTTCCTATGTCAAATGCATGGCCCGAGAGAGGGGCTAGTGCTGTTAAGAGGGTAAAGAGTCGACTCCGTAGCAGTATGACTAATCAGATGTTGGAGGCGCTGCTGCATATCTCCATCAACGGACCACCTGTCGGTGAAGCACAGGAACTTGTTAAAGAAGCTGTTGAGGCCTGGAGCAACGCAAAGAAAAGAAGGAAACTCCCGCCATCTGCAAATCCAGGTGGCAGATCTTCTGGAAACTCGCAGGGTGAAGTTCAAGCCATTCTTGTGGACTCTGCTGTCCAAACCGATATCCAGGTCCAGGTCCAGGAAGATGAAAAAGTGGAAGAAGCAAGTGTGCAAGCAGAGGTGGAAGCTGCTGTTGAAGCTTTTAAACTTGCAGAACACCAAGCAAGTCATGATTCGGATGATTCTGCTTTCGAAAGTGAAGATGAATACTAAGCACTCGATCGCTATTCTAGGGACTCGTGCTTTCTTTTGTAACAGTATATTTTGAAATTTCAATATAAACAGTGGAAGAGATTTTCCACATTCCACCTTGTATTTAGGTTTGGGACATGACTTTTAGGTAAGACTTGTTTTGCAATTAAGTGTTTTGTAAAATTATGTTCCAATAGGTATAATCAAGAAGGTTTGTTATGGTTAAAATCTGGTAGAAAGTGTTCAAGCAGTAAAAGGCTCGGCTCTTGAAAGTCTTGAAATCAAGTCGTAAATTAAGTGGCTTCAGACTGATACAAGTGATATAAGACACTCAGTTACATACACTGTTTAAGTTGCTTCTGTGTTTTTGTAATGATATATGCAACTAAAATATAACCATGTTTCTCTATAGAATAGATTAAATTTTTTTGGATTTAAGGATTAACCCTGAGCTAAAACTACATTAAAATTAGGCATTTTAAAGATACCAGTTGTGAAAGTGTTAAAAAGTAACACCTCAATAGAAATAGTTGGCTGTGACTACTTTCTTGTAACACAATTCCCTTCAAATTTGTTTAAACTAGTTAACTTGGGAGCAAAAAAATGAAACAACAAAGCAACAAAAAAAGACCTGAAAATGCATGAAAATGCATCTGCGAGAGTCTAAAACTTCAAAATTTTCCAGGGGAGCATGCATCCGGACCCACCTGTTACTCTTAAGTACCCGCTTGTGCAAAAACTTATTGAAACCCCTGTTACAGAATAACCGCTTCCAGGTGTAAAAAAATTTGCTTACTTGGGAATAAAGTAGTCGACAACAGGATCAAAAACCAAAGGATATTTTTTAATTGGCTTTTAAAAAACATTTGGTCACCAACATTTGTACAAACAATTGATATGCAGTATGGCCTGTCTGAAGAGCCAAAAGCCAGAGAGGCTTACACCAAGGCAACTGGAAATGTTGTGCGAGAGGCTGGACTGCTGGTAAACACAAAGTTTCCATATCTTGGTGCCAGTCCAGATGGTTTGGCCAAAGAATCTACCAACAATGTCAAGTCAGTGGGTGTCGAGATTAAGTGTCTAAAAATCCTCAAGGATAAGTCGGTAGAGGAACTTTTTCAGCAACATCATGATTGTAAAACTTAAGGTGGTTGCTCAGTCGACAATGTTTCAAATTTGTTGATAGTAAACTGAAGCAACGACATAGTTACTCCTACTATTATCAAGTACATATACTATTGCTGGTATCTGACTTGGATTTCTGGGACTTTGTTTTGCATTCCCCCAAAGGTCTTCCATCTATTGAAAGAATTCCCAGGGATGAAGAATTGCGAAGTAGAGTGAGGCACAGTTTGTCAGCATTCTGGCACAAGGTTCTCGCACCAGATTTGTTTGTAATGAGAGTTCCCAGGCGCCTTCTGCCTTTTGTTTTATAAAACTCTTTATGTAGTATTACAGGCAGTTTCCATTCTGGTCAAAAGGTAAAAGGGGGGGGAGGGGGGTAGAAAGTTTAGAGCATTAGCAAAGAGGTGGGCCATCCCCATTTTTCAGCCAGTCATAGGGGTTGGCCTTATACATTCTGACTATACTTTAAAAATCTTTAGGATAGAATACATGAAAAGTAATGTGCTACATATTAAATGCTAGATATGTCATATTTAAGCACCTATAAAGTTTCCATTTTTAGTGTCCGTACTAGTTAAACATTACTTGGACATATTAATGAAATACTTAGCCTCTTCATTAACAAATAAAAATCTTTTTTAAACTCTACACATTGGAAATCATCAATAATTAAAACCAATGGAAAAATAACTGTACAATATTCAGTTTAATTGTAAATGTCACATAAAACTGTTATTTTGTGCAAAACCAAGTGATATTTTTTATTTTGAATTCAAATAAAATTATTTAAAAACCTGTTTATGTTTTATGTTGTACATGTACCACAATATACTACAAACTAAGTATAAAAGATCGAAGTGCTTGAAGTTCAGTTATTGGGATGGGTAAGTTTATTTTCAGCTGTTGTTGTGCTGGGGTCACCTAAACTTTGTGCCTTTGCAAGGGATTGGGTCATATTTTTTATTTGATTTTCATTTCCTCTGCTGCCCCCCCCCTATACTTTTTGTCCAGCCCCTTGAGAAATGTTTTATTCATACAATCAATAACTGCATAATGCTATTTTTTTGGAAACTGTAGTTGTCCTATTTAAAATTTGTACACTATTATAGGATATAATGATAAATATACAGTCTCACAAATGTTTGTAATTTTCCATATTTAATGCGCACTGGAACGTTGCCATGAGAATGACTTTAGAATCATTTAACAGTCTGTGATGCACCACCACTAGCTATCATTTTGCTAGTTGACTACATTTTTACTACATTGTAATGCTCAGTCAAAAAATGTTACCTGATTGCTCTAATAAAAACTGTTTGGTTTTTAATTTTGCTTATATAATCTCTTGCGTTATGTTCAGCTTCAATGATTCACCACTGGAAACTATTTTTTTGTATCACTTAATGATCACAGGGTGATCGATGCAAAGAGAGGTAAGGATGCGAGTTTAGTTCCAGGTAACAAAAATTACCTCCAAGGACATATCATACTGTGTCAAAAGTGATGTCATATGCAAGACAGCCCTATTAATTTCCTAGAACCAACCTAACCACACAATCTTGGATCTGGTCACAATCTTTACAAAAAAAAAGCATCTAAAGAAAAAATTAAGCTGCCAAAACCATGCAAGCAGTCTGAAAAGAAATTTATTAATGTTTAGACTATAATGTTAATTAATATTTTTTAATTGACTAAACAACACCCAACATAAACCATCTGTGAAGCAATGGGACTAAGCTTGAGGGGGATAGTTCTACTGAGAAGCCTAAATGTTTTCAGTCTCTCATTGAAACGTTCCACATGAATTTGTGCCTTAGCTACTCTCCTTGTGCGCATTTCCACTTCTGCTGTGAGTTTGTCTCTCTTTTCCAGGAAAGCAGGGATTTTGATTGTAGCTTGCAACAACAAAAGTAGATCCTGAATTGTGAACCCTTTGTCAACAAGCAAAACATCTCCTGGTTCGATGAGCTGCAAAATACCACAGCTCCCAAATATATCAACATCACTGGCGTTTCCCTCGTAAAGATCTGAAACAAAACAGGCGGCACCTTTGGGGGTCACAACAATTAAAGCTTTCATTGTGGTGTGGTGTTTATAGGAAGAATAGGTATTACCTTGCTGTGCATAATTTTTGGGGGTTTTGCAAAAAAATTCAGTACAATCAACTGAACACCTGACATTCTTGAACCCTTTAAACACCTTTGGCAAAGACAATTTCACCACATCTTTCCATGGGAACATGGGGAACTTCATGGACTTAAAATGAAGAAACATAAATTGAATCCAAGAGATAAAAATTGTGCTGATCAATGACTATGTTGTGTCAAACATAAAAGCAATAGTTTTGACAGAAAATCCTCTTCTAAGCCTCAAGAGGAAGGGTTAATTCGCCTAGAAGAACCAGGCTTCTCTCCATTTGATTTCCCATAGTCTTTCTTACCCTTGGATCCATCCTGTTTGTAGCATTTTGAATCTCATAATTTTTGGTAGTTTGTGCTATTGTAGAGTTTCACGAAATCATTGTTTCAATTTTTGCCCCAAGAATGTATTGGTCATATACTGTTTGTGTTGGTTTCTCATTCACACGGCAGGTTGAATCACTCGAAGTATTAACTCTGCTTTCATGTTCACCAACAATACATTTGACTCTCCCTTATATTCATCGATATTTTCTTCGACTTCCACCTCAATCGCACCAATACTTTCCTGGTTTTCTTCGGCAAGCAACCTTTTTCTTTGTCTCTTAGTTTTAGACATTTCATCAGCGCCACCACAAGGTGTTGGTGGCTTTCGTTGTCTCTGCTGTCGCTTTAGCGACTCTTTTCGTGTTAGCATTGCCAAAATCGGCTCATCGTTATCAGAGGTAGGACCTTTCCCCCTACAAAAAAAATGGAACATGTCATTTGTAATTTTTTCAATCGTTTGAAAATCAGATAGACCGCACAGATACTGCCAACACTTTGCTTTCTCTGTTTTCAGTCTGGCCTGTTCTTTCTCTCAGTCCATCATTGTCTCGGTGATCTTCCCTGGCTTTACGAATTGAATAAAATAGGTCCCCTCCGTTAATCGTTCTGGATATCGGCTTTCTGAATTACATTTTCCCCAGCAGCAGTGTTTTGTTCCTCCTCTTGATCATAATAGCAGTAATATTCTTTGGAAATCGAAATAACTCAAGCACGAAATCAAAGGTGCCAAACTACAATGCCAACACGCAACAGGCTGTTTGTCCACAAATCGATTCCCAATATATACTGCGGCCACAAATCCAAATCTATTTTTAGGAACTCCAGAATATGCTATTAGACAGTCTTCTCACACTTGCAAATGTGTTTGTAAAATTTCATAGACCCAAAAGTTTAATGGTTTTAGCTTTTACTGATCACAAGCTTCAGACATTTCTCTTGTTGACTAAAAAATAACATGGCTTCCTATAAGCAATCTTGCATTTGCTCATGTGGACTATCATAGGCCTTGATCACGCATGCATGGAAATTTGTGACATTATTTGAACTTTTGACTTGGAAACCAAACCAAAAAAAGTGATATGAAATGCACTGTAAGACTCATGGTACAAGCCTAGAGCCTGGGGACTAGTAAAAACACCCTAAAGAAAATAAAATAAAACATTTTATCAACACTTTGGAAGTTTATATTTTCCTTACTGTTGTAATGTGGATGTTTTTGATGTTAACAGAATACGGAAACAGGGCTTTCTGTCTATCATTGGATATATTACAAAATGTTAGTTTATAATTATCATTAGATTTTGAATGCAAAAGATGCTAATGCACTGCAAGATGCCAATGATAGGCACACAGAGCTTTGCTCTATTTCTGGCTGCTTAAGACTGGTACAATACCATGAAAGAAAAGAACTCGCAAATGACCTGTGCGTGGAGCAGATGTTTGGAAGAAGCACATCAGTATTAAGATAGCTACTAATTTTTTTCATTTTAAAAAAATTCATAATACAGCAGTCGCTGTGTTATTGCAGTTCAACGACCTCCTAATATTAGGAACTTCAGTAAAAGCAATAACAGTTGACATTCAAGAGTATCTAAATCTAATAAAGTGTATCTGCTGAACACCTTTTTTATCTATTCCAAATCTGTCACACCTCCAGTCAGCGTTGTAGTATCCTATTCAGTTGATGTTTGATAAGTTTAGTATCATGTGACTAGTGATGTAGAAGTAGCAAAAAAGGAAGAACATGTGCCTGAATCGACAGGAGCGAGAATAAGAAATTATTACAAGCGTGTTGTTTCTAAAAGCATTTTTTCTTTATGCCACTTGTACTAACACCTTTTGAAAAATATGCTACAAAATTAATTCTTTTTATATGCAACAGCTTCAAGAAAGTTTTAGCTACTCTAGGATATTTGGATATCTGTTCCCCAACTGTTGGAATTGAGTTGCTTTGCCCCCAACAGCAAGATCGCATGTCAGTTTCTCCTGAGCTTGTAAGAGGAATCTTTCATATAGAGTTCAGTGAAAGAGTCCAATAGACACATAATTGAGCGACGGATTATTGGCTACTGAAGAAATTTCATCGAGGATCTTGGTGGTAAGGCTATTTTATTTACAAGTATTACTACAGTTAAAACTCCATTATTTCAAAATCTAGTTGGAAAGAGAAAATAGTTCCAAATAATGGGCAATTCAACATAACCAAATTTAAAATAACTGTTGATGTTAAAGCAAATATTTACAGGATAGATAAATTATTAAATCTTCACTAAAGACCTCTAGTTTACCCACTAATGCTTCTAAAACTTTTACTTTGCAGGCAGTTACCAACTTCATTATTCTTGATGGGTTTATGCACACTCTGCTTAATTTCCAGGGTGCACAATTAATGTTGATTAGCAGGCTTTAACTGGCCAATTCAGTTCTGGGCCAGTAAACTTCTCAAAAGTATATTTAGGGTCAGTTAAGTTTTCAAATGAATTTTACCAAGTTTCGTATGTTGTTAAAGCTACTTTTGTCACTGGCCCAACTGAAAAATTTTTTTTTTTATTTTGCAACCTGGTTTTAGTATAAATATCAAAGCAAAGCCCTAATCCTCTGGTCCAGGTTCAAGATACAAATCACACCAATCTTACCAGCCTTTATTCCATGCCCTAAGTATATCCCACAGCTCTTTGGGGAAGAGTGGGATTTTAAAATGATTAGTGCTTAATAACTACAATTATTATTTTGTTTATTTTTTCAAACGATGAATCCTGTACTAACAGAATACTTTATACTTGTTTTTATTTAATAGATAATCACTTCGGCATACAGCATTCGTTGAAATAATGCTGTTGGCTGAGGGCACACTGTTACAATAGTTGATCTCATTAAAATCTTTTGTTTTCTCTCTAGCATAATATTGGTGGAAAAGTCAAATCACATTGCTAATCAGGGCTAGCTAGTTTTTACCATTGTCAGAATTTCAAAAGAATAATAACACTTAATGAAGTTGTAAATTTGACAACTTTCCATTGGCTGCAGAATTAATGGGAAAAATCTGTGTGAATGAGATGGGCGGAACGAATAAATAATTGCTTTTTGATAGTTGTGAAATTTGAATCAATTGTGAAAAAAAACATTAAAAAGCATTGATTGTCAACTTTTATTGGCTCTTTATTGTATTTAACAATCTGCTTGACTTAAAGTTAATGTGGAAATTATAAAGTTGAGCAATTTCTTGGGTAAAAGTTTATAGCTCTATTTCAATGTTCGACATATGCAGCTTTAAAATTTTCTTAGACCTTCAAGTTTTCAAATAGTTCACTGAAGCTTTATATTGATTGAGATGCTCTAAATCCACTATACCTTTCAAGTTTCAAAGAGTTTTTAGAATATTAAACCTGGCTCTGGTGTGGTTTTGTCGGCCACTTTCCTGACAGAAAAATAGTTCAAATGTCAATCTAATTCCATCAGTTTGATGATAATTCATAATGTAGCCTCTACTGTTATTTGTCCAACAGCTAAATGCTATTTAAAAAGATCTGGGCCGTTAGTTTAATTACTCCAGACAGATTTTAATGTTTTTTTATGTTACAGTTTTACTAGCTTTTTTTTTCATTCATGTGCGAGTCTCTTTCTCACAACAGATCTACCAGATTTCGTGCACCCATCTCAGACTTGGAGTGTAGCAAGTTTGCAAAAAGCTGGGTATCCGATGCAAACAGAAGAAAGTGGAGGTGGGCTCTCAAAGTGTTCGAAGATTGAATTGTCTCGAGGAACCAGGCCTTGTTGGCGGACTCATACAGTGGCAAGCTGAACTCGGAAATCAAGGTCATGGTCTAAGAACTCGATTTTTTTCTGGCGAGATTTGTTGCTAAAGTCAGAAAGGAGAATGGAGAAGAGTACCCATGAAAGACCATCTACGAGATGATAGTTAGTATACAAGCTTATCTTTGGTTTGAATGTAAGCGTGGTTTATTAATAAGAAGGGCTGTAGCAGGAAATTTAGGAGAGATATTTCTGCACTAAATTTTGTTTTGAAAGATAGGGCAAAGCAAAGAGTGGGTTCGGTAACAACGAAAGCTTTGGTTATTACCGCAGAACAAATGGAGTTTTTGTGGGAAAGCAATTTTTTGGGAAGCAGTAATGCAGAAATGCTTCACAATACCTTAGTTTTTGTATTAGGGAATCCGTTTGCTTTAAGAGCTGGCCAAGAGCACAGGAATTTAAGAATGCGGAATTCTCAACTTTCAATTAAGACAGGCGAGACTGGTGCTGAGTTTTTACATTACGAGGAAGATGTCAGTAGAAACAAAAGTGGAGGCTTAGCACATTTAAGAGTTTCACTCAAGACAGTATGACCTAACAAAAATTTTGAGTAGTAGTTATAACCTGGAACAATTTTATTTTTTTCTTTCAAGATAATTTGTCAAATACTCAGTCCTTGTCCTATTCACACAGACAATGCCCGCTCTAAAAAAAGAGTAAAACAAAATAGAAGGAAGTCGCTAAAAAGAAAGTGTCAGTGGAATATAAAGAGCTCTTGTGCAATTTTGAAGAAAATTATAGAGCCAGAAGATAAAGCTGACAAATTGATTGATAAAGTCAACAATTCCAATTTTGATTTCACAATAAACAACCCGATACAAAGAAAGGAAAATCTTTCTGTACTTTTGAAACCAAAAAGTCATAAGAAGCTTACACTTGCTAATTGAAAACTATGTTCTATCTAATGAATGCAAGAATGTAATTGAAACTGTTCTTCTACATATGAATCAGCCAAAGGAAAAAAGCCAGAAACCAAGTAAAAAGAGAAAAAGACGAAAACACTCAAGCATTGAAGCAGCATTTAAGAGTGCTGAGAATCCTTCAGATAACCCTTCCAGTAGTTCAAACACTGACCAAAGTTGTGAAGAAAATGACAGTTAATTAAGATAATATTAAATCTACTAATACTTTCACATATGTACAAATTGAGTTTCCATGTTAACTTTAATACAATTTATATTATACAACACCCGTGCCTTATCCTATACTTTTGTATTTTTATAGTTTTTGTGCTTAAAACATTTTGGTGCCCCCCCCCCCCCCACCAAAACACATT
>JAOTRI020098705.1:0-14473 GCA_028564885.2 Zoanthus sanctaehelenae | reverse complement strand
GCAAAGAAATACAATTCCAAAGTGAGTTTGTACAAAGACTAAAATAGTTTTTCTATGAGCCAATAAATACCTTTTTTGCCAGAAATGTTGCCTCAGTTGCTGAACAAGCAGCTATTACTCACACATTTTAAAAAAATCCTAGCCAAAAAATAACTCCATTTACTAATTTGAGGATTACAACTCATTCAAAGGTATCAGGCAATTAATGTAATGCATATACTTATCAAAAATAAGGTCAGTAAAAAACCGCGTAATTTGCCGCGTAATAGACATATCTTGCCGCGCAGTGCCGCGCAATTACCCACTAATGCCGCACTATTTCCAATTTTTTTTCGTGAAATGTCAGAAGCCCTGCTATAATGATACATATCAATTTCCAGGTGTCTTGGAACGCCGTCAGAGGCCATGTGGAAAGGTGTCAGTAACTTACCTGATTTCAAAGACAGTTTTCCAGTATGGAAAGGAAGTGGTCTAAAAAAGGCACTGCCACAACTAGATGATGATGGAATTGATGTTCTTAAGGTAAGTTTCAAAGTGAAGGGATTAATAAAATTGTTTTATGGCTTGAAGATTTCCCGCAATCTGACTGGTTTTTGACACATAGAAAGAAATAAGAGAAAAATAACATAATTTATATAGCCCTTGGTGGGACTTGAACCCCACATCTTTGGTTTACTAGTCCGACGTGTTAACCAATACACCACAAGGGTCCACCAAACACGCTAGCAACGCAGCCGAACAATATGTTATATATATGGTAAATCTAGGGGTTCCCCGGGCGATATTTTTCTCTATTGGTAAGTTGAGCAACGTAAATTTTAGGTACGCATATATATATGGTATTATGTGTAGATAAATGTATTAGAAATGCGTTCCGTGTGTAGATATATAGAAAGAAATAAGAGAAAAATAACATATATAGCCCATTGGTGAGACTCGAACCCCACATCTTCGGTTTACTTGTCTGACGTGTTAACCACTACACCACAAAGACCAACCACGCTAGGACTATTATAACAAAAATTGTAAAAAAAGTCAAATAATAAATAACTTATTAACACTTTCACCCCTGGGAGGTTTTGCCATTTTGAACGATTTTTTGTATGAAAACAATCAATTGGCTTTCTCTAACCATATTCTAAAGGCATTGCCATGGAAACATCCCACGTTGTGTAGTCACCAGGGATCGTGTTTTCAGTTTATTAGGTGATGGTATCGCTGAAGTGTCTTGTCGCTGCTGTAGCAGCCGTTAAAAGTGGATTTTTGCTCACTTTCGAGCTCTTAGTTTTTTGCCTCTCTCCACTACTGGATAGCATCATAAAGCTTGAAGGTAGCATTTGAGCCTACTTGCTGAAAGAAACAAGCAAGGTGTCACACTTTTTAGCGATTTTTACGACATATTTCCACTCGGTGGGTTTCCACAAGCGCCAAAAAAAGTTGGCTTTGAAGCTCGGAAGAGAGGCAAATTCACTGAGCTGCCAATGCATTTTTTGAAATTTTGACGACTGAAGAACACTACAGGCATGAAATTTCGGCAGAACTCCGTGGAGGCTCTAACAAAAAATGATTACTGCAGGAAATGCTGCCTGTCCTTGTCAATTTTTTGGGCTTCCCAGAATGCACTTGGGTCGTGCAAATGGCTGGAAACACGTTGGGGCAAGATTGGCACAAAGAGACGGCTGTAGTTCGATCCGTAAACTTAAAAAATGCTAAAAAACTTCACTATACCTCAGTGCTAGTTCTGAATTTTGTTGTGAAAGCTGTTTTTGTTTGCTGGGAATGAAAATTTCATCAAAAAATGCAAGGCCAAAGATCGTTCATTTTCCCGTTACAAAAATGACGCAAAGCGGTATTTTTTTCAATTTTTGCACTTCACCTAAGGACTTTCTGCAGAAATGACTGTTTATTATTGCATCACTGCCTTTCCAAACTTAAAAAAACTACTAAAGTTTGATTTAAAACCAAAGTCGAAACATGGTTTCTTTGTTTAAACTCTTTAACTCGGTGCCATATGTTAAGGCTGGTTTTGGCCGGTTTAGGAGTTAAAGGGTTAACAAATCATAGTTCTGATTTTGTTCTAATCGCCCATAGCTTTGTTTAAACACGACCTTTAATGCGCTTGCAACCAGAAATTAAAAATTACTTTCGATTATAACAAAAATTGTAAAAAGCCATATTATAAATAACTTATTAACCTCGTCCATTCAGTCATTACAAGGAAATTTCAGACCTCAGTCTGATATTTCCCTGTACATAATGACCTCAGTCTCCGTTAATAAATAGTATTCAAAAATTTCTGAATTTTAAGACTTTGTTTTTTGTAGCTACAGATGATACCAGAGGTAGCGTGTTTGTTATGAGTTTTTGTACGAGGATGAGGGAGGTTACAAATAACCACAGAGTACACAAGTATACATGCATTGGGCTATAAGAGTCACACAGAGTATCCAAGGCGACGGTTGTTTTGTTATTTTTAAGTCTAGTTACAGAAATGCATTTGCTAGTGCTTAGATGCCTTACCAGCCCCCAGTGGGTAGGGGAATCATTCGCTTTAGACAATTAGAATAGCAGGACTTGCATATTTCGCTATTAAATGTTAACGAATCATTCAAAATCCAAACCTTTAGTTGGCGTTTAGACTTAAACTTTTCCCCTTTAAGGTGGGTTTTTTTTCTTCTTTTATTCCCTTCAGCTGTCTAATGCCCCACATCTTTCTGGGGTTGGGCTTCCAGTGACAAGTGCATTATTGAATACCTTTTGATACTAACTACAACTTAGGTTGAATTGACTTATCATTGTTGTAGAAAAGTAATGTTATTATCTAAATAACTTGAAATGGAGTCTAATTGTGGCCAAGAAAATATCTAGGTCAGGATAAGTTACAAATAAAAATTACGCTATTATCTTATAGAAAATCCTGCATTTTTTATGTTTTTAACAAAAGACTTTTTTTCACAGGCAATGCTTATATACAACCCAAATTACAGAATAAGTGCCAAGAAAGTCCTTAAACACGAGTACTTCTCAGATTTGGATTTATCAACCCTCCCCTCAACCGATGATTTATACTAGAATTTGCTACCTAGTTATACCAGCCACATGAACTCAGTTCAGCACGAAACCACAGTGTATATATAGTAAATTATGCAATATACAGTAAGCAAATTATTACTAAATATATTAGCATTATCTCATTTACCATTTTTATTTTTTGTTTGATTCTTTTTATGAAAATTTGACATTGTTACATCTGCCAGACATAAGTAAATACTATTGTGTTTGTTACTAGGAACAACTATTTTTATTGCTAGCTTTTTCATTCGTTTTTCATTAATTTTTTTTTCTTTTATTTGTTGAACTAGGTATATGTGTAAATAATTGTTTTCTCAAATTTTATGGAATGCTTTCTAACCATTTTTTGTTTTAGCAGTTCATTACATTATTATTTTTAATTTTCCCGCTATCACGTACAAACAAACTATTTATTTTTCACGATTATTTTTACTAGACGAAACAAGATTCCGAACTGAGATCTTTATTCCATGTATGATAGTATATACTGAACTATTTTAGATATTAAAAATTTGTCTATTTGTTACCGTTGTGGTTGAGCTCGTTTCTCAGATTGTGTAGAATGTAATGCATCGATCAAATCGTAGCTTAAACATCCCCGCCCTCGGGCATTTGAACTTTTGAAATTTCTTTTGTCAAATTCCCCACCACCGGGACAAGATTGACGATCAAATGCCCCACCATTTATGATGGTTTGTGATCAAATAACCCCCACCACTGGGACTGAAATTGAAAAAAATGCATTAATTTCTCGTTTCTTTGTACTTTACAAAATCGAACTGTTTCTAGCTCGGGTTTCTGCGGTTTTCTTGGCAGCTATGGCGCAATTTATTTTTCATACAAGCTATTTTAGCGGCACCATAAATTCATCATTTATACATATAAAACAAACTATGCCTAGTTGCCAAAGGTCTTTAAAATACGTACACGTGCCAGCTAAATGTGTCTGGCGGCTGCGCAAAGTTCTAAATTATCTGCATTTTTTAACGAAAATAAGCCATGACCGTATCATCCAACTTGGTATTGAGGACGGCGATGGAAATTTATTTGTTTCATGGAAATGCATTTAAAATATAAAATTGAAAGTTGCTCAAGTTTGGTTAAACTGCTGCAGTATTTATTATTCTCAGTATATGTCATCCATATCCCTGAAACTTTATTAATGCTCATTTTTAAATCCACAAATACCTCAAAATACTAGTTTAAAAGAGCACGTGGTTGACTTGCAGGAAAAAGAGATGGTAAAAATTTATTGAACGAGTTCATGCAAGGTGTTGAACACAATACCTTTGAAAGCCCTTCTTTCCTCAGCCAGTCTAAGACGAATTCAACACTTCTGTCTGAAAAATCCTCCCAACAATTTACGCCACCTTCTGCTACAGTACTATCTGCCATTTTACTTCAAACGCCGGCCCGATGTCTTTGGGAGGGTTTGGGCCTGTGTCCCCGCGGGAATGAAAGCCGTTCAAATGCCCGCCGGTTGCCCGGTGAGGAGGATGTTTAAGCTTCGATTTGATTGATGTATTTTTAAGCTTAACATAAAATTTGAGGCAATGAAAGCCAGAAAGGGAAGACAAAACGAATCTAAACAGACATAACACAAATACTGCTGAAAAAATTAAATAACAATATTCGCTGTTCAGCAGCAGGATCCCTAAATTGTGTGCAAGACTACAATTGGTTTCGGCTCAAAGATAACAAAGTGAGCCAAACCAAAAAACAAAACGAGCGACAGACAACAAAATTAACAACTTGAGTTCGCGCGTCAAACAACTTCAGAATGAATTCATGTGTGCATACACTAAAAAAATTCACACATGTACACTAAAATATATAAAGTTTGCTCAAATGAAAAACATACAATGTGTGAAAACAGTAATAGTATTCCATGTAATTCTTGAATGCAGCTAATCTCAAATTTTGTTCAAACAGTAGACTAGTTATGAAAATTTGCAATCTACGTAGAGATTACCATGTTTCTTTGTTTCTGTGTGTGCACCGTCACAAAATGCAATATGGAATATATTTTCTCCCAACTAGCGGGCAATTTAATTTGGAATTACCGGCTCAGAATCGCAATTAGTAGAGGAAATCGCATGAGGCCGAGTAAAATTAAGGATTAATTTCACGAGTGTTTTCAATTTTTTTACAATTTGAAAAAAAATTGAAAACAAAAGTGAAATTAATCCTTAATTTTACGAGGAAGAATGCGATTACATGTTTATGACAGAGAGGGCATAATTCTTCGCGCGCTTTCTTCTAAACCAATCGTCGTTGTCGCAAACCAGCAACCAATCAGCGCCTAGTAATTTTGCCCTCAATTAAAGAAAAAAGCCCTGCCTTTTGAGCCAATCAGCATCGAGTAATTTTGCCCTCTATGTTATAAGTTTATAATATTGCCGACGTTGAGAGAAAATATATTTTTCATATTAACTCCATGGCTGCGCCACTCCTCCATTAGATGAATGCCTTTTTCTTTAAATCTCGTCCTGTCGACAACGAGCTTGCTGGTAAGAGTGCGCGCGCCTGCAAAATCTCGTACTCGTTCTCCTAGTCGGATCTAAAGGTCTCTATTTTCTCCTAACTAGCCGGCAATATATTGTGGAATCACAGGCTCGGAATGACAATTTATAAAATTCAAACAGTATTTATAAATATAACGTTTACCTTTTCTTAAAGAAGAAAATCTTGTTTAAATTTTTGCTTAAAAGGATTAAACTTAACCAGCCTTTGAACAACTGGACGGTTAGTACGGCATGCAAGCTTCCAATGAAAGGAAAGATAAAACTTACCCCAACCTTAATTCAGCCAATCACAAAGCTTGTTCTAATCTAAAATTTCAAGGGAAGTATATACACATGACGTTCTGGCCAACTGGACCCTAGTAGATAGACAGATTTCATGCGCGCGCACTTTTCTAAGCAAACTAGTGTCTTGAAAGAAGTCGAGATTTCATGCAAAAGTCCCTCGAGGACAAGTCTGCTGGAAAAAGCGCGCGCGCAGTTAATTCTCGAACTCGTTCTTGTGGTAAGATCTAAAGTTTACTCAGCTTTCCATCCTTCCAGGGTAGCTATAAATGAGCACCATTGTCTGCAGGGAGTTAACCTCTGTGAAGGGACTAGTCTCCTGTCCATGTGCAAGTTAAAGATTCTCATCCACTAACACAAGGAACATTTTAAGTTTTAAAAAAAAGCAACGAGGACGGGATCGTGAACGACGACGGCTTCGAAAAATCACCTTTCTGGTTTACTTTCTATTTCTTTGCGCGGGTCATTAGGGTTTTATTTCTTTGCTTTTCACTTTGAGAATAGAAAAACGATTTAATGTTTCTCTACAACTTTCGAGTTTCGACAACTCTAAAAAGGTGTTTTCACGTTGAAATTTTAAAGACAATTCCGTGGACGTGCACCGCTCACTGCATTCCAACCATTTCCTATTGTTCTTTTCGTCATCGCCGCCGAAAATATATTACTCACGCATAGAAGCGCTTTATCATACATCACGTGTACAGAAAAAACGCAAAGCCGCCTTCTTCAGAAAAGCTCGTGCCCCGACTTATTTTACTGACGTAGGGCTGTCGTGAAAAGAACTAGTAAAGAAATAACAAATTAGCCTCCTTTGTGTTGAGATATCCTTTTGAAAGTTTAACTCTTGAAAGAAAATAACATATTCACGAATTGGGGGGAGCAATTTGTATAGATAAGTAGCCAAAAAAAGTAACAAATTTTTGTTTTTATACCAGAGATAACAACTGTCTCCTTAACTGATTCAGCACTGACAAAGACTTTTGTTGAAGCATTGTTTATTATCAAACCACTAGCCATTTCTTTGCTCCATCGACATCCGACGTTACAATTGTTAAAGCAAATTATTTACTCACATAACATTAGCTTAAAATAGACTTCTGTCGTTATATTTTGTCAAGAAGTAGATAATAACACAAAATTGTTGTATTTTCTTTAAAACACAATCTTCCTCCATGCCCATCACAGTTAATAGAATGGACTGGTTAGGAAACCCAGCAAACTACAAAAAAAATTACAATGTTTCATGTAGTGTGCAGGGTATAATGCTTCGTTAGTCTATTATTGTTTGCACATTTACATCTCAAAACGTGTTATTTATGCACGGTCGACGTCATTTCAATAGAAAAAGAACAATAACATAGAAGAAAGAAAGTAACTTAAGTTTCCCAAACATTCGACTCTACTAATTTTGAGCTTATACATTTCAAAACCATTGCATAAAAAAACGTTAAATTTACATTCAACTCTTTCGATTTTTAACAAGCAATAATTCATTATTTTATGTAAACTTTGGTTTGAACTATTTGAAGATCCCGGATAAATTTAAAACTGTCAAAGAACTGTCAATCACACGGAACAAAGTTGATCAGGTAGATTTTTTTCGAGTAATATACACGATTTGAATTTTAAATCTTCTTTAAGCGCTTCAAATCCCTTCTTGTTTACACCAAATTCTGATAAAATACACGATTAGAATTTTAAACCGACAAAACGAATACTACCATCACTTTGATGGTATTGAAAACAATAGTTATAAAACATACATCTTGTCAAACCACAGTGAGAAACACATATTACAAAATATGGGCAAAACAACATCCTTGTACAATTTTCATACCACCCTAACTAAAAATTAATTTATTGATTTTTTTTTTTTTTTGGTTTTTAGAATGCATTAGCAAACGGCGCACACAGGCCACTTCAAATCGCATCTACAGTAATCACCAAATCTCACGAGAATGTGAGACCAGCAATAGTATAAGTGTTGTAAACTTTCTCAATAGCAACTATGTAAGCTGCTGTCCGAACGTCTAGACCCAGATTGTATTCCTCGGCACACCTCATGATTTGCTGCAACAATAATAACCTTTACATTAGAAATTAATATTGGCAAAAAAAAAATAAATAAATAAATAAAATAATAATAATAACAATAACAACAACATCATCAATAGTAAGTGTCAAGTTTTATTTGGCCGGCCAAAGACCTACTAATTGGAGACAACATCTTTACCACTCAAAGGTAGACGAAGATCTTTCACATGACGGCCAAACACAAGAACACATGCAGAAGTCTCCGAGGGTCTACGATTTAACGTCCTTATCCGTTTGCAGATGTTATAAGAAGGGCATTTATTCTCCTCGATTATTTTAAGACCCTCAGTGTTGATCCAGTTAGGAGTCGAACCCAAACCACGTGGTAGACTGGCGCCGTGCAATTAGGCTAACCAGACGGCGGTAAATTCAAACAAAACTTTACGAAAAAAACTACACAAAATGTTGTAACTCTTAACAAACGAAGAGCACATTCTTTAGGTTGACATAGTAACATAGTTTTAACCAATGAAATCACTAAAATATAGCTGATCCCGACGCTCAACCAATCAAGAAACCCTTCCTTCGGTATCCATAGAAACGCCAAACGAAGTCTCTTAGTTCCAAGTGTTATTCCGGAAAGATTTTCTTTGATTTTCGTTTTCCACTCCACTAAATAATTGCAGCACCATGTAGGAAATATCCACATTGCAACTAGGTCAAGGCCCTGGGTTCAACTCTCGCTGAGGGAGGCCTGGTTTTTGTTTTCAAGTTTCTCTCTTGCAGCTGCCGTTTCATGAGAAAGGTTCTTCGTTCATTTCCATATTCTTTTGTTTTTCAACGACAGCAAAGAAAATGAAATATTCAAAGCAAAATTAGGAATTTACTTACTTTAGCAGATCTTTCCATGGTAAATTCTAATCCTGAATGCACTATGTCTCTTTCTGATGCTCCCTAACGGAAAGTTAATAAGAATTAGCAACGAAGCAAACGGAAAGAGAATATTAATTACAACCTGGAGCAAAACAATGACAAGGCAGTATCTTTGTCTTGAAACCTTGCATGTTACTCAATCTTTCTCCTATAGGTAGATCATTGTTTGCATTTCTCCCTTCATTAGCATATATGCGCCAGTTTCTAACGAGGTTACAAAAACATAAAAAGCACTGTATACTGAGAGTGTTTTGTAAAATAAACATCTAAAAATATGAAAGTGATGAGTTAAACAGTGATCATGTGACCTAATGGAGTTTTTACAGAAAATGTATGGCTTATTAACAACTTTTAACCGCAATAACTTTTTAAAAACTGCTTCAATAACGTCAAAATCATCATCTTTTTGTTAGTTCGACAAGCTTTTTTAAGTTTTAGACATAAACCGTATTCTATCTTTGTTCGTTAGCTATCTAGAGTTGTATGCTAATGAAGTATAATCACGTTAAGGTAACTACGTTAAAGCTCACTTTAAAACAACATTAAAATTCCTATGAAATGAAAAATGAAACTATTCGATATTACCCCCGGTGCTTAAGCTCTCTGACATTTAATGTAGTTAAATATTTTGATTAGGTTACAAGATTTCAGAAAAAATTAAAACGCGAGAAGCCATTCCATTTTTTTATGTTGTTCAATATTTCGGCTATCATCCATAGGCCATCATTGGACAATTTTGATTAATTATCTGAAGATGGCAGCCGAAATAGTTTCAAAATAACATCAAAAGATGGGATGGTTTTTCGTTTTTCAAAACTTTTATTCTATACGTGTAATGTCCCAAAGAAGCTCTGTGTTGCTTCTGGGGCAAATAGTTATAAAAATCTTCTACTCACTGAGATTCGCGATGAAAATGCTTCCGAGGGTTGAATAGGCAGAGGAGTGTGTTGAAAATGCCTCTCTAAACTTTCCTGCACACTTGCTGGAGGTGATAAAGGGTAATGTGAGTACGACAGCATGAAATAAGATTTCATGTTAAAAAATTTAAAGCTTTTATTTAAAAACTCAATGATGAAAAATTCTACTTATTTTGAAAACCAAATGTTCAAATATTAAGAACCTAAGGATCTACATCTTGAAAATTTAGGGCCAGCCAGGAAAAGTATCTCCTAATTTACAACAATCTCACCTAAAAGATGGTAGTTTGATTCTTTCTCGTATTTCCAGGTGAGCCTTCCAAAGCTAACATGATTAAGATTCTTTAGCCATTCAAAGTATGACACAGTTACACCACCAGCATTCAAATACAGGTCCTGAATAAAAAATTTGAGAACTTTAGATCCAACTAAGAGTACAAGATTTGAAGAAGCGCACTATTCAGTCCAGCAAACTCGTTGTCGAGCTGACGATTTTTGCTTGAAATCTCGTTCTCTCCACAACGATTCTACTTTACCCTTTCACTCCCAATCGGTTATCAATACTCAACTTCTCCTTACATAACAAGTACGAAATAAGACACTTGGTGATGAGAAAACGAGCATTGATCAAACAAAGCAAAACTACTGAAGATAAAAAGTGAAATTCTCTCAATCTTCTTCAATGAAAAGTATGGTCTCAAGTTGGGGAATTTAATATTTCAAATTGAACTGGAAGGGTTAAAAAAGTGCTAAGGGTCACATTAGCATACGAGACAATAAATTCAGCCAATCACCGAACGCGACAGGTTCCACATGTGAAAATCGAAATCGTTGGAAAATTCAAAGCATGTTTGGGGTTTTGTAATTGAGTTGTCACATGGTCAATATGGTCGGTTATATTATAAACCGATAAGAGCTTAACCCTTTCAGTCCGAGTCAAATATCAACACGCAACTTCTCCTAACATAACACATACAAAATAAGCCATTTGGCAATGTGAAAATGAGAATTGATCAAACAAAGCAAACTACAAAAGATTAAAAGTAAAATTCTCTTTAACTTGTTCTATGAAAAGTATAGGAGCAAGTTGGGAGAATTTAGCAACACAACTGCGACTGAAAGGGTTTTAAATAACTTCATAATTTATCTGAAGCACTGTAAATTGGTCAACCAATATATACATACCGGTATGACGAGCTTTTTGTTTGCGATAAGAACCTTTTCAGCTTCAGGTGTTGTTGGTCCATTAGCACCTTCAGCAATAACCTGTGAAACAAAATTCATATTTTGGTAACAGATTCTTGTCTTATCCTCTTTCACGTTACAGTGGAAGGTTTCCGATATAACAATAAGACAAGGGAGCAGTAAAAATATATAGTAGCAGGGGTGTGGAAATCGTATGTCCGACTTGCCCGACTCGTTACGTTGTGAAATTTTGCTGTTTAGTTGTCCAAGTAGTTTTTTCATGGGTCTAAACTTGCAATACAGTAGTGCTCTAAAGTTTTATTTCGTAATAACGCCGTATTACGGAGAGATTTTCTGAATTTTTGTCATTTTCGCTGTATTTCATCGTATTTACACCGTAGCGATTTTAAAGTGAACCTTTATGTGAAAGTATTGTTCTTTAATCAGCGAAATTCGCCTTGAATTCCGGAAAGCAGAAAAATTAATATCGGCGTAATTACGGAGAAAAGTTATCAGTATTCAAACTTAACAAATGGAGTTAATAAGGTGGAACTCAAACAATTCAAAAGCAAGTTGAATTTGGATCCGGGCAAGTAGATTTTTCATATTTACTTGACAGGGACAAGTGTCCAAAATACATATTTCCACACCCCTGAGTAGTTATGCAATGGTTTCTCATGGGATACCGTGGAATATGCCACGCGTCACTCATATTTACCGTACACCATGGTATTCCATGAGAAACCATTGTATAACTAATTTATCCCATGCATTAAAAAATACAACTACTAACCAATTTGTTTCCCGCGTGGAAAACAAAAAAAACTGCAGTTTGTGCTGACGTTTGAAGCTCTGGTGAACACTGATGAATCTAAATTGAAATCATTGTAAACATTTATGGAGACTCATTTCGCCCTTTTTTGGAAACGTACGCACACAGTTTTAGCGCCATTTAGATAGTCACACGGAAGTAATGGCGGGAAAGCCGTCTGAAATACTACCTGTTGGATACCGCAGAATATGGAACGGTTTTCCAGATCTCTGATTGTTAGTATTTTTTAAGGCATGGGATAAATTGTTTTATTGGTGTAAAGTTACATCGAAGCTCTCTATCCAACGATATGGCCGCTGCATCTAGGTAAACTAATAACATGTAGTAACTTCACTGCATATTCAGCACTTTCACACCTCACAACCCGCCGTTTATCGAGGACGATTAAAAGTTTTACAAAATATATTTTAAGAACGCAGCAATGTTGCTTAACGTTTTCGAAATAGTTTATGAAGCAAATTACAAATGTAACAAAACAGAATTTAAACCTTTGAAATTGTGAAAGAAATTGTCAATAGTTTCTTCTAAAGTTGAGAATTGATATAAACTTTTTTTTCAAGATCATTATACTTTTTTCTAAAGGTTTTTATACGAAAGCTAATTATAAAAAACTCCGTTTAATAACTTGAATAATTTTACAAACGTAGATCATCTGCACTTTTTAAAGAGACTAGTGACAGTCTGTTATCTTGCCAGTTAAGTTGAACAACTATCATTTACCTTTTTCCGACGTAATTTTTTTTGTCAAGAACAAACTATAACTGCTTTAAAGAATATAAAAAAAGTTCTTTGAATAAAATATTTGATTAATTAACCTTGGACTGCCATCCTACAATAATTCCAAAACGAAAACCAAAATAACTATCAACAAATCGCAAATATATCTTTATAAACTATGTAATAAATTATTATTTTAGTATGCAACCGTAAGATGAAAGTTAAACCTCATTTTATAATGAAAACTTGTACCATATAGAAGCTCTCATGGAATGTCAGCGATTTTAGCTCTTTTGATTTTAAATAATTTTGCATCACTGACACCAAATGTATTTACACATGTTCCACTATCTATCAGCAAAAAGCTAAATGCAGGAACACATTTAACGGCGCATGCTCCCATTAAAGTTCTAATGACCATGAACCCCTGAAACTGAGATTGTTAAAGTGAGTGTATCCGATAGTATTATTTTAGCCCCATTAAACAATTTTTACCAGAAAAAAACGATGGTGAACTTTATTTTTCGATTCGAAACTGTTTTCATATCATTTTTTTAGCCTCAAAGCCTTGTTTTTGAACGAGCTAAGAGAGTCTGGCCGCGACGATCCTGGGTTCTACATTCCATTCTGATGACAACAAACTCAGAACTTGATACCATTTGATCAAATATCTCTTTGTTGGATTCCATTCGAACAGTTAAAACACAAAAAAATAAAAAGACAAAATCCGACTATACAGGTACGTCACTGAAATTAATGTTTTGAAAACAACCAACGATCGTGTTGTACGATCGTCATTAGGCACCAGGATTCACAAAACTGCCAATACTCGGCCAACAGCTTCCAAAGCGGGAACAGTGCAACTTTCGAAGATTAAATACAAGCTGAAAAAGAGTTTGTATCAAAATAGAACTTCACCTATGATAGGGCTAGAATAATAACATCCGATAAAAACACTTTAATGAATACCTTTGCTTTAATTCTACTGGCATTCTTGATAGTAATTTGCTTCTCATTGGCGGCTGGCACAAGGATGTCACAGTCAGCCTCTAGAAGTCCTTCATCTAATGTCTGCAAAATTTTACAGAATCTCTAAGCTTTGCACTAATGATTGAACTTCACAAAAACATTAGGTGCATCAAAATTTTGTTAAAAGGATCTATGCCAACCATGATGGGAAGTATGGGGGGGATCCAATAGATATCTGAACTGACATAACTATAATACCGCTGAAAAAATACAAAACATTTACTGTCCATCAGCAGGATTCCAAAATTTTGTGCAAATCTACAATTGATTTCGGCTTCATTAAATCCTGTACCAATAGAAGAACAATTTAGGTGGAGCCACCCACTCAGTGAGCATAATAACTGAACAACGTTAGTATGGAAGGAAAACCAATAGATAACACATTAAGACCAGTATTCGCGGCATATGCCATAAAATAACAACAACAACAACAACAACAAAAACAACAAGTTCGCGTGCTTAAGAGTCTGATCTGCTTAAGTAACATTACAGAAATTGATTAGCATCAGCTCTATTAGTCAGTGAGCGGAGAGTTGAAAAAAATCGTCACCTTCAGGCGACCTAACAACAAAAGTTTGATAGTGGATTCTGTTACAGGAAACACTCCTCATTAACGCTATATAAAGAGTGTTTGCTCTAACAGTATCTGCTATCAAACCTTTGTTGAGAGACGAACTCGTTAACTTAAGGCTTGAAAAAATCAAGTCTATAGCTCCCTGACTATATAGTTCACCTGACTGGTAAAGGCTTTAGATCCAGGAAAAATAGGCAGTGTCTATTCTAGGCCGCGCGATTGCGGGATTCCCGCAAAATCTTACATTATTGCCCATCGAACGAGACCGAATGTGCGCATATTCGCGCCTAAATAGTTGTTGACACATTGAAATGAAAATCTTTTAAATTACGATTTTAATAAAAACGGAACTTATATGGGATACAATCACTGT
>JAOTRI020098694.1:0-14476 GCA_028564885.2 Zoanthus sanctaehelenae | reverse complement strand
AGCTTTGTGATGCTTATAAAATTCAGCTAGGTTTTACCAATAAAGAAACTTGTTAAATCCGAAATTCCAGCCCAAACAAAGCTATAGAAGGTAGGAAACAGAGACATGGATTAAAAATTAAATCCTGGGTTAACACTAATCGGGTTTTGAGGAACCGGGCCCAGAACAATATTTAAAAAGATTTGAACGCGTCTGAAATTAAATAGCAAAACAGTTATTGTTTCTCAGCAGGATGCCTAAATACATGTAGTAAACAACTCTACAATTGCTTTCGGCTCTATAGTCCATAGTTAAATAAAATTGAATTGTTAACTAGTAAATGACAAGTTAAACTATACTGATCTATAAAATTACGTTTTTGTATGGAAAGGGGTAGAGTCTTTAAAACAAACAAATGTTTTGGGAGAATAACGTTAAGGGTGTGCAAGGTTATAGATAAAGAAGGGGGTTAAGTTCGTGCCTATTTTGTGAGTAAATATCTCATAAAAAATTATTGGTCCCTAGCAACGAAATTTGGACAATATTTTCCCTCACATAAATGGTTTACATTAATTTACAAACCTGTATCTCTCGCGATATTGGGATAACTGAGACGATGCACGTAACAACTGGAAAACAAATTATCCAATAAACTTTAATGACAATAGACAAAACTCGAGGATTAACTAATAAGCTAAAGCTAAATCCTTTCGAGCCTAGTGGCCCACGGAGCCGGCGCTTATCTCTGGTATCTATAGTGTTATACGGATGAGAGTCTTTGACTCCCCCTGGATGGGACACTAATCCATCGCAGGACAGCTCCCACCAGACGCTGGTATTCATTTACCTACCCCGAAAGGATGGAAAGCTGAGTTGGCTTAGGCAGAAAAGAAGGCCACACAGATATTCAAATCTAGGCAAGTGATCGAATTGGGGACCTTGTGGTTAGAAAGCAGAGATCTTACCAATTGCGCAAACCATGTCCGCCCTACTAAAAAACTTGTGTATCTGTTCAATTTTGAGAGGTCTCATCACTGTCACATCATCGCCTTCAAGTGGTTGTCATCGTTTACAAAACTGGTTGATTTTTTGCTTTAATGTAGAACATTAGTTTTTTCTTAAATGTATTCGTAAATTATCATTTTTTTTAGGGTCATTAGTTAGAAAACTGTTATAAGGTTATTAATGTCACCCTCGGTTTAGATAGTTTATTGTATTGTATTGTATTACATCGTATTGACTAACTTTGAGGGCCATTAGTTAGAAAACTGTTATACTGTTATTAATGTCACCCTCGGTAAATATTGATTATTGTATTGTCTTGTATTGTATTGTATTAGAAAACTGTTATACGGTTATTAATGTCACCCTCGGTAAATATTGATTATTGTATTGTATAGTATTGCATTAGAAAACTGTTATACGGTTATAAATATAACCCTCGGTAAATAAAGATTATTGTATTGTATTGTATTGTATTGTATTGTATTGTATTGTATTGTATTGTATTGTATTGTATATATAAACTAAATCCTTTTGTGCCTAGTGGCCCATGGAGCCGACGCTTATCTCCAGTTTCTGTAGTGTTAAGCGGATGAGAGTCTTTAACTCTCCCTGGACGGGACACTAATTCATCGCAGGTTAGATCCCAGCAGACGCTGGTACTCATTTACTTACCCCGGGAGGATGGAAAGCTGAGTTGGCTTAGGCGGAAAAGAAGGTCACACAAAGATTCAAATATCGGCAACTGCGCCAACCATGTCCGTCAACCATATTGAATATACTGTCTCTAAAAACCATTACGCAAAATCCCAATTTATATGTACAGGTCTTGCAACTATTGTAATAATCTTAATCCGTCCACACACCACCTGCCTCGATTAGCCTTGCTATTTGCAGGTGGTGTGATATTTATGTATTTAATGTAGAAATAAAGAAATAAAGAATAAATAAATAATAAGTCTTAACCTACCATATATCATGGCTGTACTTGAACACCCATAGCGAGCAATGGTTTCCGCTACCATAGCAACACATAGATGGTTTTGACCACGCCCACCTAGCTCTTTTGGTACGATAAGTCCCATGAGGCGCAGCGATGCTAGTGCATCGATGCTCTTTCGAGGGAATTCGTATTTCTCATCAGATATAATCTGCAGCAAAAAACGAAAATTTAGTTTACACTGAAATTGAAACTGAATGTCACATAAACTTGATAAATCATAAACTTTTATTTACTAAAAGTAAACAAATACATTTATGACGCTGTAGACCACTAAAGCAAAATCGTGTGTTAAATTGATCTATCGCGTTTGCTTATTTCGGACAGCGAATAAACGATGCATTTATAATAACGGGCACTTTACATTAGAGTCATTAGGTACATGGCTCCTTTATTCCTGCAGGCGCGTAGCTGAGGTTGTTGGAATGGGAAGGAGGGGGGTGGGGGAGGGGCTAAGTGTTCAATTTCATGTGCACCAAGTTGACTGCATGAACCAAGTAGCTCTGGCCTCAGAATAACTGCATGGACAGAATGAAATATGGAGGTAAATCATGAAATAAGGAGGTTTAAAGGCCTAAGGAAGCTTAGAGGTAATTAGGTAATGACCAAATAACGAAAGTCATCCTTGTTGCAATCAATGAAGAAATTGCTGCAGCTGTCTGTGGTTAGTAAGCCATGTCATGTGTTTGATCTGTAGGCCCAGATCACAGAAGTAGAAATTAAAGTATTTAGGCCCAGGCCACAGAAGTAGAAATTGGAGTTTTTTTCCATACATATTTGCCAATGTTAAAACCAATGTAGACTCTTGACAATTGCTTTTCAGAATTAGAATCAGTCCCTGGAGACAACTGTCGATAAAGTAACTACTTAGCATCATCTTTAGTCAGTACATATAAAATATTCACGCAAAGATTAAATTGCCAATCGTGCCATTTTCCTGCAACATTGGCCTAACAACATTAGATCATTAAGCGTTATATGTAAAAAAAATTATTCTTTTACTGGAAATAGTATATTTTAACATAGAAAGTTTCTGCCGTAAATCATGGCCTTCGTCAGCTAATGTTGGAAGTCACGTGACAGATTCATTTCGCTAAACTGGATAATAGAAATTATGTTTATTCATTAACCCTTTCAATCCCAGTTGAATTATTAAATTCTCCCAACTTAAGCCTGTACTTTTCATTGCACAACTTAGAGAGAATCTCGCTATTAATCTTCTGTAGTTTGCTTTGTTTGATCAATGCTCATTTTCTCATTACCAAATGTCCTATTTTGTATTTGTCAGTTAACGAGAAGTTGAGTGCCGATAACTGATTGGGAGTAAAAGGGTTAAGCATTATAGTTTATAGAATTTAGCAACAGTTCCAGTACACCCTTGTTAGTTTTTTAAGAACAACTTTTTAGGAAGAAACGAGTCTAAGATTGGCCGAAAATTAAGACAATCCAAGAACAACCTCAGGCGGGAACTGAAAAAAAATAAAATCGTTTCTACTGAACAGAATCTTGAAATTTACGTTCTCAATATACACAGATTTCGAGATCTCTTTAAAATACAGACGTTTAGTTGCATCGTTTTTCGATGCCTGTTTTTTTTGTTTTGAATTCTTATCAATTCAATCCGCTCACAGAAATAAGAAAAAAAATACCGAAACAATCAAAATTGAGGCTTGTAGCAGTTAAAAAATTAAAAACAATGAGCTTCGAAAAATTGACTGGTTCTCATTAGACTAAGTAAGAGGGAAGAAATATTGAAAGTGTAAGACTAACTATGCAATATTTATACTGATCTTAATATTCACTCAAGTAATTATACCGGTACTTTGCATAGTATGAATGCAGTGGAACAAAGTCCAGTCTGGAACGAGACTCGTTAACGTTCTGTCATTGTCCAAGAAAGTATTAAACGAACCGGTGCGCGCCATTGTTTGAGAATACTCGCGGCCTTAAGTTTATTTTCAGATGCCTATAAAATGCAGTAGTATTTTCTGAGCCCCAAAATACAACTTGCTAAAAACTATTTTTACAACTTTTTACAAGCGGGGTGAGCCGGGGTTATGTTGAAGAATTCATCTATCGGGCCTCTATTAGTATAGGCTATACAAAGCTTTCAGATTCTAGCAAAGATACGACAATTATATTAAAACGTTAGTGATAAAAATTAAAATAGAACAAACGGCCACGCTGCTTACAGCTTGGGGACGTATCACTGTTCTGCAAACCTCCATCAGCTGCATTTGAATAGCTTTCTGCTCGTCATCGAAAATCCACTGTGGGTCGTAGTCGAACGACAGCCCCCAAAATTCTTCCGATCCCCACCGTTTAGTTCCTGTTCGGCTCATTTTACCAACATATGCAATGCTAGGAATAAATGGAATAGATGGTCTCTCCGTTCCAACTATGTGTACAGTTCAACGGTTCAATACCCCTGTTCCACTCGCTCAAACTGACCTCTTTTATCGCGTTGCATTGAATATTAACTAGAGTCGACCTTATCTAGTCGCAATTTAAAAATTCCCTCACGTAACGATGGTATTGCTCCGTGAGGCTATTGAAGTTACTATTTTTATCTCAAGGGGAAAATGGCGCATGGCACAGTGAACAGCATGAGTGATATTAGTGTTTGTATTATCTTTCGCTGCACGTTCAAAATTGTAATTATTCGAATTAGTTTAAAAATAGTGCCTCAGCTGATCATTTGTAAACAGTATGATTTTGCTTTGTTTTCATAGAGCAACAGGTCATATCTTGCTCTAAAGTCTAAAACTGGAACAGAAAAAGAATCCAGAAAATGTGCCGCAGCAAAGCTAAATAAAACCTGCCGTGTACATCAAATTCAAAGTAATTAGCCGTTGAAAATGCAACTGGCGGTCGTTAGCGTTTAAAGGGCTTTTTTAATTAGTTTAGCGAATAAAGTTCAAATTTGAGGAAAAGTGGATGAGAGCACTTGAAAATACTTAAAACAAGAACTTACAATAAAGGTTTGAGGACAAAACGTTGAAAAAACGAAACTGTCTATATTCCTGCTGTCAATGTTTTGCACAGAAAGTCAATATTATGTTTTGGTGAACAAAAGCATATGGTGTTTTAAAAAAAGCAGTAACGCATTAATCAAAATTCTCAGAAAAATTTTAAGCCAATTTGTTGTCTTTTAAATGATAACATATTTTTCGTTTAACAAAGAGAACTGTTTTTTTTAAACTCGTGAAAAGTATAGAAGAGAAACCATTCTTCGAATTCCAATAATTCCTATCTTGACAGTGTTTTTCAAACGTGCAGACTTTTTCTCCCATTCCACTTAAAGCACAAGTGATGAAAGCTTTTTGAAAAGTATCTTGTAAATCGATTATTATTCAAGTTATAACTATCCAATAAAAATTGAAACACGAGAAAATAGGAAAAACTTGATTGTGTTTTTACTTCGTCTTTGTGCTTTGATTCTTTTTATTTAATTTTATTTTGTCTTTTCTTATTTTATTTGATTTTTTCTTGTTTTGTTTTTATAGTATTGTATTTGTATTATATTTTGTTTTGCTATATTTTGTTTTACTTTATTTTATTTTATTACTTCTTCAATGGAAAATTGTCAAGAAAAGCTCGTTTGACATCTAAACGACTAGTTACAATTGACAAGATAGTTTGTCAAGGAATTAAAAATGGTTGTTGTAGATGGAGAAAATTGGCATTTTCCCCTTGTAACAAGGAAAAGCAGAATCGAGTAGACGGACCAATAAGAGAAATATGGCAAGGATATTATCGATTTAATAAACCGAAACTCGTCTATATACATGAGCAAAAGAACTTCGACGGTGGAATATTGTAATAGAAAACTTGTCCATCGTTAAATAACAAGTTTGGCAAGATGTAATGATTTTCTTCGTTACAAAATAAGGAAAGAATCGAAAGTCTCTCTCCTCAGAGAATTTAGGTACAATATAATGATGAAAGTTTAACTTTGAGTTATGCAATTTCCCCTTGAATGACGTACATTTACTCACCAGCAAACTTGAAAAAGAGAAACCTCAAAACTCAACACCAAATTTGTGGTAGCGAATGGTAAATCCGAGGTTGGCCTGCTTTAAAAATCCGAGCCCGCAATTTAAGAAAGCAACGGTAAATCGAAATTTTGAATATCTATTTTACCATACGTAAGATTTCAGTTTCCTTTTCAAGCAGCCAAGTGGAAAATGCAGCCAATAGGCTCAAACTAAACAAGCTCAGGCTGATACTGCAAAAAAGCGAAAACGTTTCAAGTAGAAGCTTTAATGAATCTTGTAAAATCGTGGAGCAACCAAAAACTCACCTTCACAGCCTGTGCTGTGGTCAGGACTGCTAGAGAGGATAAAACACACAGTAGCCAGTAATCTTGAATAAATGTTAAGAAGCTAAAGCTAAGTTAAATCCTTTACAAGCCTAGTCACCCAGTGAGAAGGCGCTTCTGGCTCTGGTTTCCATAGCCTATGAGTGTTAAGCGGGTGTGAGACACTAAGCCATCGTAGATTAGCTCCCAGCATCCAGAAGCTGTTACTCATTTACTCTACGCTCGGAGAATGGAAAGCTGAGAAGGCTTAGGCGGGAAAGAAGCTTGCAAACTGCTGGGGACCTTGGCTTGTAATTGGAAAGCAGAGATCTTACCAAATGCATTAACCCGTCTGCCCAAATGTTATCAAAGAGATCTCATTAAAATAAAGATACATTGCTGATAACTGGACTATCAGCATTATTTTTCAATGTCTTGTTTTTTCTCCTTGATTTGATTTTTCATTCGAAAACGCTCACAGAAACAATAACAAGAACAAGAACAAATACAAAGTGAAGGTGAAGAAGCCAAAAACTTAGGAACAACAAAAACCTCTCGGCGAAATTTACTGGATCCTATAATAAAAGTAGTGTATATAGGCGAAGTGTATAAGTTTTAGTACTACAAGAGATTGTAAAGTAAAGGGCGCTTATTAACTAGAATATACGTACTTTGTTTTTGGTTAGGAACACACTTATCAAGAACAAGATGAGGCTCTAGTGGCCCGAAAAATATAAACAAAGTTAAAAGAACAATTTGAGACTGAAAAATGGTAAATTTAAGCGTTCTCTGGTTAAAATTCACGAGCTTTCGGTTGTCAAATTACAACCTTTGACCAGAGATCGTCTTTTACCATTTTACAATTTTTTTATGCCTGGTTGCGACACTTTTAAATGAAAATTTAAAAAGAAACTTAAAAAAAGAAAACATAGCAATATGAGCGTGGCAAGCAGTCATCACACAGAGCATCTCACATTCGTTACCTTAATACTTTAATACAAATACTTTAAGTTAATAATTTAAGACAAAGACAATTTTTGGAATCTTGGCATTCCGAGGCGGACAAAAACTCTATTAATGAAAGGAAAGAACTCCCTCGGGTCTACAAAGCCTTTGTGAAGCAAAATGCTTAACTTATTCGCCTGATGAAGCATATTTTAACTTTGATGAAGGTCACAGATAGTGATCGAAAACTTAGTTTTAAAAGTTTTTAAGTACGTGTTTTACTATTTTTGAGCTTTTAAATCAGATTCAAACCCTTTTTAATTATGTTACCAACTGATCGCAAAACGAAAATAAAATACTCTAAGTGTAACTGACCACAAAAGATTATATTGCATTTTGAACCTCAAATTGATGAAAAAAAATATTAACATCATTGCCTGGGCGATATGTTACCTGTTCTTAATAAGAAAAGTGTTGTTTTAAACAATTCGTTATCAAGACACTGAGACACCAAAAATATTTCAAAGAAAATTTAATCGAGATTTTCAGATTTCGTTTAAATATTTAGAACGTAACTGTAAGACGGAGAAAAAGAAAAATATGATTATGATTCTTAACAACATGACAAAAAATGACAAGATTTCGCGAACAAGCCGTACGTACATACTTATAATGATACATGCAACATTACAAACTTATATTTATATATGTTGTTGTTTTTCCAAACATCAATTGCTCTTGTTCGAAATAATATTTAATAGGACGCTTCGTTACAATTTATAATAGTAAGACTAGTATTTGGTGTTTAAAATTCCTAAAACAGTTATTTGTTATGCAAAAACTAAACGTTTTCAAACTATTTAGTTTATCATCAGGTTTAACACTTTCTTTTGTTTATAAATTTGAAACGCTGCCGACCCTGTGTAAATCTTCATTCGAAATAGTAAGAATACTCGATATCTTTTTAAAAAACGAGTTGTTTGCAATCCAGATTCCTTTGTAAATTGTTAAACATCTTAATTGCGTAGCTATTTTTCCACTTGAGTTATTTTATTTCCTCGTAGACTGTACTTGGACTATATGATTTATTATCATAAATTTAGAAATAAAACATGTGTCTCCCATAACGGTGTTTCTTGTTTCGACAGCTAATGTCATATTACATATACTTTTGTGCTTAATATATACCTGATCATTTTTAAACCATTTTTGTATTTCTTGTTGATAATTTTTCCTCGTCACGCAAACTCACTTGTGAAAATCTTTGCCCTCATTATAAAGCAAAAGTATACTTGTCCTCAATGCACAACTTTTAGAATGACTCATTCAATATCAGGGCGGACGTGGTTTGCGCAGATGGTAAGATCTCTGCTTTCCAGCACTTTGCCGAGATTCGAGTATTTGTGTGACCTTCTTTTGCCTAAGCCAACTTAGCTTTCCATCCTCCCGGAGTAAGTAAATGAGCACCAGCGTCTGCTGGGAGTTATATAGCTAACCTGCGACGATGGACTGGTGTCCCGTCCAGATAGAGTCAAAGACTCTCATCCGCTTAACACTACAGAAACCAGAGTAAAACGCAAGCCCCATGAGCCACTAGGCTCGTAAAGGATTTAACTAGCATTCAATACCAGGAAGAAAACCATGTAATCTGTTTCTGTTTTCGAATCACCAATAATATTACATAATACCGGCCTGTATTGTTTTGAGACCTTCGAAACCGCACAGTCTTTTTATAAGAACGTGTTTTTCGGTCCGTGATTGAATATTCTTATTTTTTGATCCGTGACTGGGTATTCTTATTTTTTGCCTGATGTTAGGCTTAAAAAATCTTCATAAGAATATTCTTTGTTTCAATAATATTGGTAATATATGTTATTCTCGTTCTTACGATGATTTTGGTATGGAAAAGCTTCAAAGGTAATAGTCTAAATAGATGTATATATGTCTTTTCCATTGAGGATTAGAGTGGAATTGCAATACGTGTAATTAATATAGTGACTTTTTTTTTGAAACATGCAGATTATATTCTTTACAAAGTTTTAGCCTTATCAATATCCTTAAGATATTCAAGGGCGGATTAAGGGGTTTTTGTTAGGGGTTTGCTGCTGATTTTGTGGGTGTACACCTGTACATGTATTACTAGCGGCCAAGTTGCTGAGAAACTGCTGAGTAATGCTGAGTAATTGATTAGCAGCAAACTAAATTCTGACCCAGGGCCCCTAGCTACAGCTCTTCCAATAGGTTCGTTAGCGGTTTGCAGTCTGATTTAGCCCATGGCATGGACGCTTGACAGGTTTTTAAGCTCACAGGGACAACACTGACCAGTTTGCAAAATCTCACAGGTTGTTTGGAAGACTCTGTGTTGGTTTTCGTGTTCTGCGAGGCCTACTGGCCAATTTCATTCGCCCGTGCGTGACTAAACTGTGTTTGGCAAGTGACTGTGAGAGACAGTGGTAGTGATTTAGCGATTTTTATTTTAAATTCGGAATAATTTACAACGCAAGCCTGAATTTTACTTGTTAGAATTATTCACAAAGAGGAATCCTATTTTTATAGGAAATTTTCACAGGTTTACTTAAACCAGATAAACCTGTCTGGATCCGCCACTGCTCTGTAAAATTTGGCCAATTTTTTCAGAAAGTTCAGTTAGTCCTTCAACGAAGGACTAACATTAAAAACATCAGTAAGTTTTCTTTCTTTTTTTATACTTCTTATAATTTACATATTTATCACTAAATTGCATGCACGTTCCATCTGGTTCCATTGAATCACATTTTATTTTATATATTTATAATAATTGCCAAAAACAAAAAATAAGAGTAAAAATGGTAGCCTGTCCTCATGAAAAGAAACGAAAGGCCAACATTTAATATTTTACTAGCAACTTTGCCTTTTTATCCCCCAAATCAACGGATTGAGTTCAGGCTTGTTCAAATAAGGCATTAACACCGTCTAAAAAAGGGCTAGTTGTACCAAAACTATACATCCCCCGACCTCCAAATAGATAATATTTATAAATGGAACTTTTAAATTAATAACCACGGGACAGGAATTCCGCCGGTATACGTTGGATCAATTGATTGATCAAATTGGGCTGATGAAGGCTAGTAAGGCTAGCCGAAATATTGTTATATAAAACTTTTCACGTTGTATTGGTTATTCTTTTTATTTATATATAATATTTATAAATTTCGAAAGACATCCTCATCTCGAAACGTGCGCTAAGAGTGTACACTAAATGTGCAAGTGGCATTTGACTAAACTCAAATATACTGGAGCTCATCGATTTGATAATTTTTCAAATAGCAATTGCGACATTGTTAGATTTCCCTGTCCAGTACACTTGGACAGTCTTCAATTCAAATATATTACGCTTCTCATCTCCACCCCCTTAAAGTTTTCATTTGTAGACATATTCTTTGTTTCCCCCTGGACGGAAAATTATTTAATTGCAGGTTATCTCCCATCATGTCAGACGCGGGTACTCATTTAACTACCATAAGAAGTTAGGCGGAAATGAAAGTAACACAAAGAATTTAATGTCGGCAGGGCCGTAATCGACAGCCTCAAGCCTATAAAACAAAAAATTCTAACCGTGACGGCGCACATACCATGAAACAAAAAACATCAGAAATTTAAACCTTGTAGTTGGCTAAGTTTTCTTATTACAAGTCTTTCCATATCGCTTTCAATTTTAATTCTGGGATAGCGAACCAACCCTTTTAGTATAACTATGTATAGAAATGCACCAGAATCAATCTGAAGTTTCTCGTAACTTCTTGAGCCTCCACAAACTAATTTATAATTAATAGAGCTCTATGCTACTTGATGCATTTTCGCGAGCCATGATCAAAGGTCAGTCATGAAGCAGACTGTACGTGCAAGTATGCAATTTATAGTTGAAGCAGTCAATATGAAAATCAAAACAATCTTAAGTCGAGGGTGTAAGAAATAATTATGTCCATTACACAATAGTATAAAGACGTTTAGATATATCCAGCTGAAATATTAATCTAGATTTCATTTGGTCTAGCTCTAAATAAGCGCGGGTTTTGTTGAGTTTAGCTAGGCCACCTGCTTATACAAATTAAAATTGAAAAAGAAAGATACTGACTGTAATTTTTTCCCTAAAGCGTTTTTATAAAAAATGATTAGGCTGCTAAGGCCAAGGTCAGTTGCAATTTTTAATTAATTGAGTTATATGTGACGGCTTTGGAATAAAAATAACCAGTGTTTACAATAAGAAACAAAAACTGCTGTGTGTGGGTGGGGGGGACATAAGAAGCATGTTGCGTAATATCTCAGTAAAACTTTTTATATTATTGGTTTTATTGGCCAAACAGGTTACCGTGCTAAGTGTGGGCGTTATTTTAATGCAATCATTAATCCACAGCAACAATATGATAATGCAGCAATATTTTGAGACTTTGTATTTTATTAGCTTTTTCTTTATTTATTATAAAAGCTTTCCGCAGCATTGGCCGTTGATGAGATAGAAGCTGTATTGTCCAGGTAAACAACTGTGAACAGTAGGGGACCTGGTGCTGTTGTCACTGAAGTATTCAAAACTTGGATGTTACTATTTCCTGGATCTATACTTATTTTGGACTTAATTGTTGTACTCCTATAACAACACGCTGTTGTACTGACAGTCAACCAAGCTGATTGTATGCTATTCTCGTTGCTGGGAGCATTCTTCGCTGTAATCTTCTGGGGGGATAATTATATTGTAGTATTAAACTAGCAGATGAATAATATTAGAACCTGGCCAAAAACAAGCTTCTCGAGCGATTAAGCTTAGTTTTCACGAGCGACGTAAACGACGGAAGCATAAACGGAAGAGCCCTTATGTCAGTTATGTTTTCGTGAAAACGAACCGCACGCAAGCATAACCGACAACGGAAAACTAAACCGTAAACGTAAGAATGAAACATTTCTTCTTCCGTTGCTGTTCCGTTCCTCGTGAAAACAAAACACAACATAGCCGAAAGGAATTTTTTCACAGCACTTTATAAGATAAATATTTGATTAAGTAACGATCGCGAAACTTCACATCGTAATTCTTATTTGTTCTTTCTTTAATTGTTACATGATTACCTGAATCAATACTCGCGATCGATCAGATAAACGCAATTCTTTCTCAAGATTAAAAAGTCTCCTTGCGTTTCTCTTTTGCGGAAAATCTCTCTCACCCAAAAACGCTTCTTCTTTCGTTTTTTGAAAGCAACAAACGGCGTCTCCTTTTCCTGAAAATGAAAATCATTATACAAACAATTAAAACAACATCTGTTGCCACCTTACATTTGGTAGCTGGACTTGAGTTTGGTTCGACCCTGAAACGAGGTCTTTGATTGGCTAAAGATAAAATGCTGAGAGAACTTTCCGGCTTGCGTCTGTGTTGTGTTTTGCTTTCACGAAGAACAGAAGCAACGGCAGCAGAAACGGAGACAGAACTAGAAGAAAAAGGAAATCTTCCGTTCCTTCCGTCCTCGCTTCCGTCGTGCTTACGCTTATGCAAACATGTTTTCACGTTGACATTTTAAAAATATCTTATGCTCCACTTATGCTTCGGACGTTTACGTCGTTCGTGAAAACCAAGCTTTAGTCTTTCGCAATCTATTTTACGCACAATCATTTTTTAGAATATATATATAAGAAAAGTTGACAAACAACGATTGCCAGAATAGATTTTGCGAACAATATTTCGATCGGCCACACCGATCTTCACCAGGTTTTAAGGATATTTTTACACAAACATGGTTTAAATACAGACAAGGAAACATGCTATGTCCAACGTATCACAAATTCAAAAATTAAAACGGTTGAAAATCATTAAACGAATTATGATACAGCGCTCTAAAAACCAAAGACAAACACTAAAATATACAATATATATAAAGCATATAAGCAAACAAGGAGAAAAGAGCTAGAGAAAAAAGAATGATTACAAGTCTTCTCTTATGTTAAGTCCATAAGGTTCAAGAGTATTAGCTTTGAGAATGAGATGTGCCTCACGTGCCTTACGGACTGAGTCTCTGTAACTAAACATTTTTTTAATGGGTATTAATTGAATGTTATTAGAAGAGAGATTAGGGGTAAGCAAAAAGTGTTTTATATCAGCAGTGGTGGGGGAAGATTTATTGTTGGGGTTATCTAATGTGCGTCGATGTTCGTTAAAGCAGTTTTTGAGTGAGCGTTTAGTTTCGCCAATATATATTGCAGGTTACAACGGTTACATTGAATCATATAAATTAGGTTATCAGTATTACAATCAAGATGTTACTTAATGGAACGTTTCTCACCGGTAGAAAAGAAAGTATATTGTTTTAGTCCTTCTGAAATGTAAGGGTAGGTGAGACGGTGGGGGCGACCACACAACGAAAAGAACCCGGTGTAGAATTATGAAAATTATTGTGGTTAGAAGGTAATTGAACTTTGATTAGTAAATCAAGCAAATTGGGGCTACGTCTATATGCGCGCGAAAACGGGAGGATCTTTAAGTACGTTTTTACAACGGTTAGAAGACTGTAAAAGATTTTAAAAAATGCTTATGAATAAGACTAAGAGAAGAAATGCTTGGGAGAGAAGGACTGTATAGGTGTATGGTGTATGGTTTGATGTTTTTTACCATCATATTGTAATGCATCAGAGCGTGATTTGGATGTCGCTTTAGCTATTTGTTGTTCTATGAATGAAAGTTTATAATCTCGTTTGGTTAAGAAAGCAGTTAATTCTTTAGTACGAAGATACGATGTATACGATTGTTAGTGGAACAGATGCGGCAAAAGTATACCTCTTATGATATGATAAGGATAGCAAGAAGAGCTAGACAGATACTTAGGGGCGAATACAGAGGGATGAATTAGGTGGATTTTCACCCCCTCCCCCTTTTCTTCAATTTTCTGGTACATTCTTTGTACTTGCTACTCTCTCCTCCAAAAGTCTTTCGTAATTTCTTTGTATTATTCACCCTCTTCTAGAACTTTTACCCCCCCTCCTTCTAGAATTTCTGGACTTCGCATTCAACTGATACTGGTGTTTATCAGTGGGTTTGATGTAGGGAACAGTTTCAAAAAGACCATCTTTTATTGAAACGAGGAAATTGAGGAATGATACATTGGTTAAGGAGTGATTACTGGTAAATTTGATAGTGGGATGTCAATTGCTAAGTAACAAAGGTATGGCGATTTTCAAGACCTTCAGTCCACATCATAAAAATGTCATCCATACAACGCCACCATGTGTGTGGC
>JAOTRI020098683.1:0-14481 GCA_028564885.2 Zoanthus sanctaehelenae | reverse complement strand
GACACACATACACGGAAGTCCCCGAGGACCTACGGTTTAACGTCCTTATCCGAGAAGACGCGAAAGTCTAACCATTTACAGATGTTAGCGCAAAGGCAGCACTTTCTCCTCAATTATTTTAAGACCCTGAGTGTTGGTCCGGCCGGGAAGTCTCGATCGATCAGATTTAAACATTTATGTAACTCTCGTTTTTGCCATGAATTGCACAGCTTTTCATCCACCCAATGTTCCTATATCGCAATTTTCATCTATTGTCATCAATGAAATCAGAATTCAAGTAAACAAAAAAAAAATCCGAGCCTAGGTATGCTTTTTTATTCAAAGAAGTTTGGAATAAAAATCTTGATCGAGTCGAAGAGGACTGGTCCTTTTGACGTAACAACAGTAAAAAGTCCTTTTTTGCCATTAATGTTTTAAACTGTATTTCTCTTTTTTCGTTGTTATAAATAGTAAACAAAAATCTTGTATTGATAGCATTGATATTTATTAAATTTTCAACCTCGAAAATTGAGTTTCTAGCGTTCTGATTTGCAAACCAGTGTGGAAGGTATGGATAAAATTCTTGTAAAGCATATGCGTCGCATAGTCGAAATTTGGTGGCCTCAGAAAGCAAGTTAGAATTAAATGCGGTTTAATGACAGTAGACGGAAAAATAGGCTACAGAACTGAAGCTAATCGCAACATGAGAAGAGTTCTAAATATTAACGGAATGGAACATTATATGGGATATAAACCTCAGGGAAGACGGAGGAAGCAAGCTTGACCTAGTTAGTAATTCTCCTTTCTAGCTGCTATATATTCCCTTACTTCTAAATTAAAACAATTCGGGTTTAATCAAAATAACACCTTGCATCTGACTGATAACTTCATCTATTTTCGTCATCTGTCAGTTGAAAGTGGATTGATATTGTAACGAAAAGTTAAATATTTGCCGCTTCTGGAAGTTGAAAAGTTTTACAACACTAATAACATCACCGATAGCAGGAATGCGAAAGACAGACAGACAGACAGACAAACAGACA
Organism: Zoanthus sanctaehelenae; assembly: GCA_028564885.2. Lineage (NCBI taxonomy): Eukaryota > Metazoa > Cnidaria > Anthozoa > Zoantharia > Zoanthidae > Zoanthus > Zoanthus sanctaehelenae. The sequence goes on along the minus strand of JAOTRI020098683.1, from coordinate 13,459 downwards.
GACAGAAAGACAGACAGACAAAAAGACAGACAGACAGACAGACAGACAGAAAAACAGACAGACAGACAGACAGAAACAAGACTAGTTTCACAAATGGAGAATGCAATACAGCCTACCAAAGACAACTTTCTATACAGTCGATCTTCCTGCAGCTTGGGAAAGCAAACTAATTTAAGACCTTTTTAAGACTTTGTAATACCTCAAGTAAAACTGTTTAAGGCCATTTCTTCAATACAAAAAAAAAAAAAGAATGTAAAGATATAACAGTGTCAATAAACGCTTTTCATGGTAAACAAGATCACACCTTCAAAACAATTTAAATATTTTAGAAAAAAAACAAGAATTTTGATCAACGATGGAGCCGATTAAGAGTGGAATACTGCAGTCCATTCAATGATGGCTCGGAATGCACAAAGATTTGGCTGCAAAAAACACTCACTTTCATTCACAATACAACTTCATATATAACGCATTTTTAGACCTTAAAAAAATCTTTAGCAAATTTAAGGTTTCTTTAAGGCTTTAAGTATGCCAAAAAACAATTGTAAAACTCGTGGGAGCCCTGTCTTTCTGAACAGAATCTTTCACAGAAACAAACTTCTTAGGCTTTTAATATCGTCAATTTTTTATAATAATGCTTCCTTCATTATATGGATAAATATTATCAGTTAAGTACTAGAAACAAAATGCTTTTTAGTATCACACAGCAATGGTCTTACCGCCTCTCCAGTTCCGTTATTCCAATTACTACAAACAGCTAGGATCACATGCTTGCAAGGCAAATTTCCTCGAACAGTTACCATGACTTCGCCAATTGCAAGAGTCCCATGTGCACTACATGCTTGCTGTAATGTTGGACCAGCGGCATCGCTGAACGTTTTGGCAAAGGGTCCCGCATTGAGGTCAAGGCTTGATGCAACAGAAGCTAACAGTATGTCTGCCTGTTAACAGAAAAAGACAAGGAGCCATGTATTAATTATTATTGTTATTATTATTATTATTATTGTTATTGTTATTAATGAGTCACGAGTCAAAAGTCAATGAGTCATGAATCATGTATCAAGAGTCACGAGTTATAAGTCAATGAGTCATGAATCGTGTACCATGAATAACGGGTCAGGGCACACAGGGCATTTCATATTTTGTTTTTTAAAATTATTTTCGATCATATTCACTCATTTGAAAATTCTTTTTTATATATAAACCTTCAAATATAAAAGCCAAATATTTTACGAGCTTAGTGTCCCATAGAGTTGGCGATTATCTCATTGCTTCCACTTTGTCAACTAGTGTATAAATCTGAGATTGCTAGAAATACGGATATATATGATATATGTGTGTATGTGTGTTTAATAAAACCGTTTCGGCCTTCGGCCTTCTTCAGTTTCCCAAGATGAATTAAAACATATTTACAGTTAAAAAAGTTTAAAAAGTTAAAAATTAAGAGACTACCTGGGCAAAAAAAAAAATATATATATATATGTATGTACTAAACTAAATAAAAGACATGGGTTCCATTTTTGCCCAGAAAACTTTATCATAATACATTGTAATATAGACGTATAAGACGTACAATTTTAGGACAATTGATTGTGAGGTTTGAATCCTTTTATGTACATAGCAAATCAATCAATAATACCGACCTGTTCCTTTGTAATATCTCCAACTTTCCATGAAATTGTCTTTTTCTCAGGAGTAGTAATGGTCAAGTAATCTGGCCCGGTTGTAACTGATATACCATTGTAGCTTTTGTCTAGACCTCGCGCGCTTGCTCCCATTGGTTCTTCTTTGTTGCTGCTCGACTCCTTAAGAAAAATCGAGCGACTTGAAAGACCTTTTCTACGGGCATCAGAATCAAATTTTTGCTCCACCTGTATGACACATGAATGATCTTTTTCGACTGACCGAACAAGACTTTCTCCATTCCATTTTTGGAAGAGGCGCTTTAAGCCTGGTTGCTTGACCTCGTATACATCTGCAGCTACACTTGTTGTAAGGCGGTGAAGATGGGTTCGCGTCTCTTCTAAGCTTTTCTTAGTTCCACAAATGCTAAGAGTCCCCCCGCCGATTCCGGGTTTTACCTTAACGTTAAATTGGTTTTCTACTGACGATAAATCACGTTTCATGTATGTATTCAAATACTTCAAAACTAGTTCGTCAGCATCAAAAGTCTCCCTTCGCATCGCATTCTCATCTAAGAATGTTTGAAATTCCTCCACAGCGTTGCGGACATCTTGTTTAAAACCAGTAACCCACGTGTCCCCATATTCGTTTCTATGAATGAAGACACCAAAACGTTTTGGAACACTGTCAATTAGAGCTTTCCATCCGGGGCTTTTAATAAGTAGAAGATTTTGTTTCTCAACTTCAATCTTCTGTTCTAAAACCATGTTCTTTATCAACTGGGCGGCTTTCTCTGCTTCCACAGACGATTTACCAACAACAGAAGCTTTGTTCGTATCTGTATCGACAACAAAAACTGCGTCGAGATCGTTTCTTTTCATTTCACGTTTTACCAAACTCATGCCCTCTTCGCTACTAAGGGCTTTCAAAGCATTTGAGGTAACTGATACAGATCGTGATTCTATCTGATTTATTTGTCTTCTAAGTGCAACAGAAGCTGTCTGAAACTGATCAGGTGGACCTTCAAGTCGTATGCTGCCGTTTTCGTCATCTATAACCACGTTAAGGTTTTCGTTTTTCGACTTGAGTTCGTCAAAAGTGTTAATTTTCTTCAGTAGTGCAATGTTTTCTTCGGGAATATCTGGAATTGTTAATAATTTGTAAGTTTTCTTCTCTTCCTCTTCAGTAATTTTCTGCACAACCTTTTGAACTTCTTCTTTGCACTTTTGAGTTTCTAAAGCGGCACACGTCATTCGAAAGCGCTTTTGTTCAGTATTAATAATTGCTCTGTTGGGTTTCATTGTATTGCGAATTTTGGTTAATCGTGCAAGAACACCCTCTGCATACTTTTCATCAATTTCAATCGTACAGGTAGTTAAACTTTCCATATATTTGTTGATTGTTTCAATGCACTTATCTTGCCAGGATTGAGATTTTCCACGATACGTCACTAACACATGTTTTTGTCCATATTTCCATTGCAGCGTACAGTTTTGACTTCCAAGGGCTGCATCAAGATTTTTTCTTTCCCCAAAAGTTGTAAGACATTTCATTTTCTCTGGATCAACGTTTATCGATAGTTGCAAACCTGCTGTGTCTTCTCTTGGCGTCTCACTTACTTTACGAAACAGATTTTCCAGACGCTTTGGTTTTGTTGGAATCTTCGGTTTACATTTCCCATTTTTATTTTTGTTGTCTTTGAATGAGTCCTCCAAATCAGGATAATATTTCCTCACAACAAGACTCGTATCAGTAAGACTGTGTTCCTTTGCAAGTACTTTTTCGACAACTATAAAATGATACAAAAGTCATTGAGAGACAACTGGATAAATTTATTTTATCTTTAAAAATATAAATTTCCTCGATATGCATCCACTATTTTAAATTTTCCTTTGAACCGAGCTTGTCTGTTCACAGATGTCGTACTTTTTTCGTTTGTGTCTCATAAACCAGTGTTGGATGGGGCACTAAATGTAGAATCTTTGTTAGTATATAAATACATTACTAAACACAGAACTTTACTAATAGAAAGAAAATAAACTTCAAGAATTTTATATGATGCAATAGGAACATAGCAAGATAGATAAGATGGAAAACATGTCTGTGTGTTTGCATTAGAAAATAATTTTCTGATTACTAGTAGAACTGCAAGAATACTATAGTTTCTTGATGAATACTTCAGGTTTGACGTCATTAATACTTATCTTTTGCTTTGTGCTTTTTTGGCATCCAGTATTCTTATTTTGCTGATAAATATTTGAAGTTTCCTAGAACGTTTTTTCCTTTACCCAAAAGTAAGGATCTTTTAAAGGACATCCCCGAAGAATAGTTTCGATTTGAACAAAACGTAATTTTCTTGCGAATTTTTGTAATCAAGAATGCTGTTCATTTTGTGTCGTCAGAACCTTTGCTGACCGTGACGAATAGGTTAAGGAAAAAAAGTCAGATCATTTCTTTCTCGGTCTGAGAGAGATCGGGCTCGAAGAAATAAAACAGTGAAATTTTATCAAGACTTATTTGTCATGCACCCATGTTATTGCTTTTCGCCGCACACTGTTTCAAGGACTTTTTAGTGTACTACAAAAAGCAGGGTTCCTTAATCTACATCACATTCATGGGCGATTGATGAGTAAAAATGGCGCCGATTTTTAAAATTTGTAGAAAATTCGTTCGTTTATACATAAAAAGATTCGGGAACCGTCTCTAAAAATTTTGTACTTTTGGATAAAGAAAATAAACGTAACATTAAGGCAATGTTACGCAACAGTTTGGTACCCGAATGAAAAGGTAATAACAAATATTTAGGTGTAAGGCGCACGATCTTCTCGTTCCAGTCTATCGGAAGTCTGACTTCGCATCCATATTTTCGTATCGATATGAACTTGTACAGTCTTTACATGATACTGGAACGAATTGCGGTTACATTTCATTCCGCGAGAACCGCGGGAAAAGTTCATTCCGGAATGAGTCATTGTATGAAGAACGTTGAGGTATCATGTAAACAAATGCAATGATTTGTATGAAACCGGGATGATTCTTGCGATCCGGAATCATGTAAACACCGTCTCAGTATGTTTACTAGACATTTAGTGAAGTAGAACAATATGGCTGCGTTCTAACTGAGAGATGAAGCCAGTAAATGGGATCCGCTGACCACTTTCATTGTGGATTCATCATTGCCAGTAAAATCCAGAAATCGATCTTTGTTAATATGATTTGTCAAAAAAAAAATTTCTTTAAGAATTATGTACTTTGGGAGGAATCGAAGATATAAAAAATTAACGTCTTAGAGTACTTGCTGCCTCTCACTGCAATGATAATTATGATAATTATGATAATTATGAACAAAACAAAACCAAAAGTACCATTTGGTGAATCAAAATGGACAAGTGCTTGCTCTTCTCCAGAGCTATAATCCGTCTGCCGTACAGCTCCACCGCCGCTTTTCCTGCTGTTTTCAAAATAGTACTTCAGAGCATCGTTGGTAGTTTTTTGGGATAAGCCGCTGACATGGATCGTTTTACAGACTTCTACTCGCCGAATCTCTAATAGTGCGCCATCAAGCCGCTTCTGTTCAGCCTTTTGTTTAACTTTGTTAAAGTCTGAAGTGAAAAACATACTAAAAATGATATCATTTCTATATTTATTGTTTATTTACTTTTTTAGCTTTAGTTATATCAAATTTAAAGTTTATTTATTAGTTATTGATTTTTTGTGTGTACAAAATTTTCATACTCTTCTAATGGTGATGGGAAACAGAATTCGAATAAGATTTTTATTATTGATGTAATTTGCTTTTAACTTTGAAAACTTGCTTGCGGATTCACCTTTGCCGAGCAATGGAAAGCTGGAAATTAGTATGAGAACATGGGGCCAAAACTAGAATTTAGTAATGATAGTCCGGTATTATTTCTGTATATCTGCTCAAATACATACTTCATTACATAGACATGAGTCACTTACTGTAAAATATGCCAGTGGTAGATTTCAAATGAAACTACATCCGGGACATAAGTGACATATTTCTACATCCTCACTAGTGAAGATATCAACAAAAAAGCTCAGATTCCCACAGAAATTACAAAGTAAAGTAGAAGCGTAATGCTTGTGGTATATGGCTGGAATATAGTATTTTCGGTGGGAATCTGAGCCTGTTTGTTAGCTGTGTCGTGCTAATGAGGCCCAATAAGGCCGGAACAGCTGTCCACGGCTGCTAACATTCAGGCTCACTCTTTTTTTAAGAGTTTTCAGTACGGGCTTAATCCCTCTGACCCGTGAGGCCATAGTGCCCTATTTAGTGGCTGCATCATTACCAGCACGCATGTGCAACACAGTCATATTTTATATTTTAGCCACATCGCACAAGCGTTATGCTTCTAATTTAAAAACAGAACCGGTCTCTCGCTCGTACGTTCTCCATGTTTGTTATATACCAGACTCCCATGGCTTGGTCAGAGTGAATCAGGAAGTTATTTTTCCAAACTTTGAATATAAATTACACATTTTCCTTTCGCCATGGCCATTAGAAGGGTGAGGATATTTTATACATACAAAAACACAAAAGATGTAATCTTATATACTTAAACGATTTGCAACTACATTTTTCTTGGCGACTTCTCGTGTTCATCAGAAATTTACGTAGTTTTAATTTGTATCGTTAAACCCATAGAAGTGTATGTTTTACTGATCACAACACAAATCCAATAAGTAATCGAAGCTGGATTCTCGATTTCGGGTCATCATCTGCATTCAAACCTCAGACTCTGACTGCTGAGCCATACCGCTTCAATTTACTTTACTATTTGGCGGCTGCCTCCCCTTTGATATTAGAGAGTGCAAGGACCGGAATATTTCTTCACGTTGGAGGTCAATTCATCGAGAGTAAACTGGATCGAGAATGGCGTTTTTGGCGCCATTTTTGAACTTTAGCAGCGCGCGCGCTACTACTACGGACACACGCAGGGTTAAAAGGCGCGAAAAACAAACTTTGAAGAGCTCAGTCGTAAACAAAATGATCATAAAATTGGTTGCACGTACAGCAAGAACCTGGAGCAAAACTCAATGTTGAAGTATATCTAGTTTGATAATTTCATTTATAAAAGATTTATTGTCAATCGTTTTGGTGAGTGAAGATGTTATTTTGATGAAAAAACTTCGCAGTTCTGACAGACCAACACAGAGGCCTCCGTGAAGATTATCACGACATCACAACGTGTCCAGGTACGCTACTTCTGCCGACCGTTTAGTTCCGGTAGGCCTCCATGGCAACAAGAACGTCTGTTGCTAGCTGTCTATTCCAGATAATCACTTGTGCCCTAAACAAAAAGACTTAGAAAGGACTTCGGCATCAATAAACAAGAAGACAGGAAGGATATCCGTGATTGAAAATATCATATTTCAAGTATCAGTTGATGGAACTCCGAATTCATATTGCGCGTATGCACGTAACAAAATGATGAAATACAGAATCAAGGTTACTTGATTCTACTCGACTGTTGACGGAATTTAGAATTTCTAACATGGAATTCTTACCCTCACTCAACAGTTAATGGAACTGAAACTCTAGATTGATGCCACCTCCCCATATTTGATGGCACGTTGAATTCTGATTTCTTAAAACTACTTTTTTATCGAACCATTAATCTAGTCGCAACATCTTTGAAAATAGTGAACAGATATTTACCTGTAAGCGCTTTTAAAGTAACAAGCGCCTTGCCATTTTGAAACATGGTGACATCTACCACTTCTTCTCCGCTCTTTGCTTCGATAAAGTTCCTCAGTCCTTCTTCAGTTGTTTTGTGATTTACATCAAGAACACAAAGCATGTTAGGTTCGAATTGATTTTGTTTTTGTAGAACCATAGATCGCTCGAAAGCCGCAAAGCTCTGAGCTCGTCCAATTGCTGGAATACCTCGAGGTGAGCCGCACTGCATGAAAATCAACGGGAAAGACAGAGTTTTCTTTTGTCTACTGATTATGATGGTTCTCAAAAGTAGATTGCACGAGATAAATCCTCCGCTAGTGCAAATGTTTGGAAGAAAGATAGTGTGTGTGTGTTTGTGTGTGATGGGAAAGGGGGAGAGGGTAGGGGGATGGGGTTAGAGGGAGAAATAATAGAAATGTAAGAAGTTTATTATTACTGTTCCTATTTTCTCTATAAATTTTATGCTGGGTTGCTTATCGTGTCGCTAGAATCAAATAATTCTGTCTTTTTTAAAGGATCAAAACACAAAGTCTAGTTTTTTCTTTTATAACAAAGATATGTATATAATATGGTATATTGGCTCAATACAATGAATGTTTTCTTGACTTCATGAAACTAATTACAATATTCGAATGCCTAAATGTTTCTAAAGGATTCGTGCCCGGGACCTTTGCTATACCCAAACAGCATCCATATATCGAAGCTGTCAAGAAACAGGTGTTGACAACAAGCCGTTTTTTGGGCTATGCAATGTCGCTTTAAAAAGTACGACAGTGAATGATCTTAGTGAAAGAAAAGAACTTATAAATGATCTTTGTAGTTATGATTTCACGCTTTTTAAGAACAATTTTATAAGAACAACGAGGCTCAAATTGGCCAAAAAATAAGAATAATTGAAGAACAATTTCAGGCTGAGGCTCCTAATACCTGAGAATGTTTTACGTAGAGACCTCACCAATACTCACAACTTAACTTAACAACACAATATAAACACCAGAAGTCACACGGTGTTTCCGACATATTTTGTTATAAAACATAGAACAAAAAGGTTTATATAAAACACTAAGATTCATATAAAACACTTAGGCTCATGTAAAACACGAAGGTTCGCATAAAAGACGAAGGTTTAGATAAAACACAAAGGTTCAGATTAAACACCAAGGATCAGATAAAACACGAAGAAAAAGATATAACACGAAGGATCAGATAAAACACAAAGGATCAGATATAACACGAAGGATCAGATATAACACGAAAGTTCAGATAAAAAACCCAACCCAGACTTACAGTTATTTATCTAAAAATGCTCAAATAAGAACTCCAAACCCAGTACTACACAGACAGTTATCTATCTCGTTACCATTTCTCCCTCGGTCCCGGTTGTTTCTAGTGCGCCTGGAGCTTCCTTAGAGTGTTGCCCTGCCTTTCTGTTTTTTCTCCTGCGGCCTGTGTTTCACAAAAAGTTAGTAACAATGACGTTATTATTGGAGAGATAATAACATTTCTTCTTTCTTTCATCGTTCGAATCTTTCCCAGACTTAAAAAATATGTATTTATTTGTGCTAAATCCTGTTTGAGGTTATGAGGCTTGAGACGTGCTTAAATGACAAAAATATTGGGCCCCAGGGATACTCATTGTCTAACCTTACTACACATCAGTAATCGGCTACGTTGCCGGCGTGGTGGTCCCTGATAGTGGAATGGTTAACACGCCTGACTAGTATACAGGGAGACTCCCGCTCGGGGCGAAACTACCAACTGTTTCTGATGAGTAGGTTGGAAAGATAATAACAATTCTTCTTTCTTTCATTGACGTTATTATGTGTAGCTGAAAATAGTTTCTCCTGGTATTAAATCATTGTGCGATTTCGCAATAAATAACGGTAATAGGACCAAGAGAAGCCCAACACAGTAATCATGCAAGTATTTAATTGGAATTTTTTTATCACGGCAAGTAAAGTTAATATTGCTTACAGACGTTGCCAAAGTTACAAATTCATTTATTTTGAAAAGGCTTCTGATTTAAAAGTGAAAATAGTGATTTTTATTAACATTTATTGACTGAGGCCAGGAGGACAGTATGTTATATGGACCTGTTCCTGAGCGAATCAGAAAACGTACCTGAGGGACTACAAAACGTACCCGAGGGACCAAAAAATACTGTTTTTGTGAGGTTAAAGTCACTGACAAGCATTTTGTTATATACCAAGTATCAAAGAAGAACAAGCATTTTGTTATATACCAACTATCAAAGAAGAACAAGCATTTTGTTATATACCAACTATCAAAGATGAACAAGCATTTTGTTATATACCAACTATCAAAGAAGAACAAGCATTTTGTTATATACCAACTATCAAAGAAGAACAAACAATTTGTTATATACCAAGTATCAAAGAAGAACAAGCATTTTGTTATATACCAAGTATCAAAGAAGAACAAGCATTTTGTTACATACCAACTATCAAAGAAGATCAAGCATTTTGTTATATACCAACTATCAAAGAAGAACAAAAAGTAGCTTTTAAGGAATATTTTGATATCCAAACTTGTGTCTTGTGAACCTTTGAAATAACACTGAAAAACAATATTAATAATTTTCAGGTTTTGTTATTTACCGGTCTATAACATATTGCTGCCCACTGAGCCTTTGGTTGCCAGGAAACAGCGAAACTTGTTCACGTGCACGTGATGTTCTCTTGCCCAATTCGCCATTTCTGCGTTGAGCGGGGGAATAGGTCCAATTGGTAGGCGCAAAGCACGCTGGAGCGTAGTTAGGGGACGCGATTATCAAAAATATAGTGCGAGGAAGGCATATGTGACTAAAACCAAATGGTTAAAGCAAAATTGCTGTGTGCCCGGGTGCACAAATAACTGGAGAAACTCTCCTAACATAAAATCTCACAAGTCTACCATGTGATCAGAAAGTTTTAAGAACGTACGAGAAGCTTATAAAGAAACACAAATCTAAAAATAAATTCTTCTGGCACTCGTATCTGTGGTGCACATTTTACAGCAGCTCAACCAACGTTTCAATACCGCCACAGAGCAATTTTCACGGGGGGTCTTGTTCTGCAAGCTTTATTGTCGTCTCACCATCCTTCTCGCTCGACGCCATCTTGAAATGCGTCCACTAAAGTAGCACCAGCGTGCTTTGTGCCTACCAACTCGACCAAGTCCCTCGCTCAACGTAAAGATGGCGAATAAGGATATTAGAATAATGGACTTTATTTTGTTAGTTGGTAAATAACAATTTCTGTTGTGATTGGTGGATTTAGCTGAAGGTATTTAAAATGATTGGCTAATGAAACTGTTCAACTAAAGCTATATGATACAGCCCACTGTCCGATTACATATTTGCATAGTAATTAGTGCAAATTTTTCCCTAATGACATTTGAGGAAATTATCATAATTGTGCTTATATATAAAAATCTTAGAATTTCAAAGAACGGGCCCCTATCTCCATTTTGAGGGCAATGGGGGCGGTTGTCCCCACCAGGAAATCTAAATAATGAGTTTATGACGCTATAAATAATGAAAATTTAAAACAAAAAGCATCAGAATGGTTTGCTTCCTTAAAGTCCCAATATTACTTCTTTTTTTTTACAGCAGAACCCGTAATAATAAATTTAAACAGTTTTTGCGGTTTCTAAACATTACGTTTTTTGAGTTTTGAAACACTCAAATAAAACAGTTTTGGGACAGATGTTGATGCTCGCACCCATTCCTTTTTGTTCCTGTTTGCTCGTCCATTTCCTCTTCCCAGTTTCCCATATGATTCTCGATCTCCCGGCGAAGAATGAGACTGTTTTGCAGCCTATGCAGCTTGCGTTTGAATACAAACACTGCCAACACAAAACGTTTTTTATTTACGGTTTAAAACACAGAGAGAAACAGAAATTCAGTATTAAGTAATTTGCTTGACTTGCACGTTTTTCTTTGTAAAACACTAATGACAACAAAGGACGTCTTATTGCTGCTACGTCACAGACACCAGTCCTCTGCCGCTCGGTTACAATTTGAAATCCAAACTTTTTACTAGGGCTACCTGTGGTAGACCTCAAGAGGAAATAGCAAAAATGTGCTAGTAGCTAACTTGAAGCCACGATATAGGGCACTATGATCACGTTGGTAGCGGGCATTACCCCTAAATCTACCATTAAAAAAAGTGAGCCTGATTGCTGGCAGCCATGGACAGCTGTTTCGGCGTTTTTAGGCCTGATCAGCATGGCATAGCTAACAAACAGGCTCAGGTCCCCAGAAAGAAGATATGTCGAGGTAAAAGTGTAACGTTTATCAGATGCGTCTATGAAGATATACATCAAGTGTAGATATCCAGGCGCAAAGCTACCTGTAAGCCAGGTAAGCCCGTGCTTACCACTTTTTTTGAAACCCTATCACTTTTCTTCATCTAATTTTGGAAAATGAAGATACAGCACAGACAAAATTGTCGAAAAATTATTGGGTCGGCTAAACTCTCGTCAATCTGTGAATCCGGGTTTACCAGAAAAAACTGGCTGGCTACAAGCCTGATAGCACAAATGTGCTAGTAGCTAACTTGAAGCCACGATATAGGGCACTATGGCCACTTTGGAAGTGGACTTTACCCCGAAATCATTTATGATAAACTTAGGGGGTAAAGCCCACTACCAACGAGGCCATAGTGCCCTATACCGTGGCTTCAAGTTAGCTACTAGCACAATTTTACTACCTGTGGTAGGCCGAGTCTAGGTTTAGCTTTACAATCTATCAACTACGTCAAACACGTGTAAGCCCGCGTTGCTTATAAGTCTGCGTTTTCTGCTGATCAAACCAATATGGCGAACCAATATGAGCTAATAGTTTAAAAGTTACTTTTCAGCACACCTCTCACCTACGAATACTTATAGTTCTAGTTTATTATTGGTAGCTTGTTCACTTACTTTTGGCGTTAAACTCGGAGATTATATAAAACGTTTACAGCAACAGGGTCAGTTCTTAGATCAAGAAGCGGTATGTCCCCGTTATGCCAAGATAATTTTTCCATATCACACCAGGTAGCCCGAGTAAACGCCTATAAGCGTCTAGCTTGATTAAAAAGCACGTGCACTTTGGTTGGAAATTTTGTTTTCTGAGTTCATCGATGACAACAGTTTTCATCTTAATATTAAAAGAAGCGATATAGAGACTTTAGAGGTCTTAGAAGCAACCTCCTGTATAAGCGAGAAAACAAACCGTACAGTTGGTGTATATACGGGAGATTCTTCCTGTAAAGGTATACGGGATCTCCCGCTCGGGCAAGTTTTTTTTTTCGACTCAGTTCAAAACGCAAACGCGAGATGTATTAGAGTCTGGTTTTGATATCAGCGTTAATTAACAACAAGCAAGATTTTAAAAATAGCCTCTGTCTGTTCTTGCAAAGCTCTCAAAAAAAATCGATTGTTATTGTTATTATTAAGAGCAAAAACGTCATGAAAAATGGTATTTTGCCAATTTAAAATACATTTGGTTACTTACCAAACCAAAAAGAGAGTTTTAATTTTGTACTTTGTTAACGCGAGGTTTTCCGTGTTGTCAACTTTGTCTTTTGATCTTCGGTAAGCTTAAGTTATTGTGAAGTTCAGTTTTCATTGTTTTAACTCAAGCTTTAGGGAAAACTCCACAATTAATTTTCGGATTTCTCTACCCTTAAACTTAATTGTTTTTTTGTGAAATGATAAGTTTCACTTCATGCTGCCGCCAGGCAACTGGGAATGTTAAATTGGACGCGCTTATAAAATAGTTGCCCTCGAGACAATGTTTTGCCTCTTTAAGCATTTTTTGACATTGAAACAAACAAAAACATTTTGCGTTCAATTACAAGCTGTGTTATGTTTTATGCTTTGCAGAAAAAGACTATAACTAAATTCATCAGCTCCCCTCCAAATACGAAATCAGTGGAGAATGGGGTGGGGAGGTGTTTACTCACAAAATGTGCTGCGCTTTATGTTTTGCAGAAACGAACTATAACCAAGAAGGATGGGGTGGGGAGGTGTAACTTTAAGCGAGCTAATATAATAGAAATACTTTGTAAGAATGGGGTGGGGAGATGTAACTTTAAGCTAGCTAATATAATAGAAATACTTTGTAAGGATGGGGTGGGGAGATGTAAC
>JAOTRI020098682.1:0-25115 GCA_028564885.2 Zoanthus sanctaehelenae | reverse complement strand
TCCCTTGCTAAATGCAGTGCTATTTTTGTTATTATTATTATTATTATTATGATTATTATTATTATATTTATTATTATTATTATTATTAATAAATACATTAATTCCTTCTATCGCTTTTCTTAAAATGAAAACTATCTTATCATTTATGAACTCAATATTGGAATAACCGAAGTAAAATTCCGTACCTAAGCATCCTTTCTAATAAAAAAAAATTGAATTCAAATTTGGCCAAGGGCAAGGGACTGGTACCCGTGACGTAGCAGTAGGCTTACGTCCTTCGCTGTCATTAGTGTTTAAACAAAAAGAGGTAAACAAAGTACTTAACCGACTGATTTTCCATATTTCTCGCAGAGCTTTAAATCGTAAATTTAAAAAAAATTTGTATTGACAGTGTTAGTTTTGAACCGGAAGCTGCATAAGTATGACAAGTATCTTTGCTACGTCATTACACCAGGATTTCATATGGAGTCAATGCTCGGTCAAAAACAACAGCTTTCCCAAAATGTCTTATTTGCACGTTTCAAACTCAAAAAACATTACAGGAGCCGCTAAAATTGTTCTACTTTTTATCTACAGAATAAGATCGAATATAAGTGATATAGGGACTTTAAATGCCTCTGTATATCAATCGACTTCAATCTTTCTTAGAGACCTCAAATTAGCAGTATAAGTAAGAAGATTAAGGCCAGTGTTGGCATTTTGTCAAAGCTTCGATAATGTTTTTGCACTGATATCCTTTGCAATCTCTGATATGCACAAGTTAATATACCTGATTTATTATTATGGTACATTATTTTGGAGCAATCAAATACACTTCAACTTATGTTTCTAATAAAAAAATAGCTATTCTTATAGTGACATTTTCTAACTTCCGTGAGTACTCAAGTCCATTAATCAAACTACTAAAAATTTTCAAACATAAATACCTAGTAATACTGTGTACGTTAATATATATATATGTACCAATGCCATAACAAATTGTTACCATCCTCGCTCAATGCGTTTTTTCATTCTGTAACCCAAATCCATTCTTTTATACATACTGCCTCTAACAAATCTTATATAATCTTTAACACGTTAAAACAGACTACGAAATTTGTGTAAAATTTCTTGGACCACAAATATGGAACTCTATGGAGACTACCGTCAACTTTTCATTTTCACTGCATCATTTCAAAAGTCTATAAAACGGTGATTTTATTTCAAAATGTTGAATATTGTTCCCTCCTGATTACAATATACAAAGTATTACTGCACTTCCCTTAAAAGTATTTTGTCATGCAATACACAACACTTGCTTTACTTTTTGTACTTATCGTATTATAAGTTTTGGAGAAAAGATTGTAGCCTTCTGCTTTACATGTATTTATGTATTTATCTGTGTAACTGTGCTTGGTTTTGTTTGTCTCCTTCGTCAAACTACAATTATAATCGATCTATGGAATCTAGTCCCTTGAGCTAGGTACCTTAAAGATTATTTTAGGAGACTAGCTCCTTTAATTAGCATTTTTTAAAATGTGATTTTTTTAAAATTTAAAATATGGAACCTACTTAATTTAAGGAAAATAAAAATTGTCTCTTCTCATCTTGATCACCTGAAATGGAGTTACACATTTGGTGGCATAGTAGTTATTTGTCCTATTTCTCTTCTAATAAGACAGAGAACTGAGTAGGCTGCAATAAAATTGGAGTTGTAAAACATAGCAAACATTTTCTCAGTCATACGACTCAGTTGTAAAGTCGACTATTATGGAATACGCTGGATTGTCCATGACTAGTTTACCTTCCACCTTACTAATCGTAAGCAAATAACTGAAATTACCCCCTTGAATATATCTAAAAGAACGAAAGTATTATCTGGAGTTCCCCAAGGATCAGTCCTAGGCCCCTCTGCTCTTCCTTGTTTATATAAATGATATTTGCAACAGCTGTAACCAAATAAAGTTTTATCTATTCAATTCGCACACAATACGAATCTTATATATGCAGATAACGATCAAAAATTCCTTGAATCAACAGTAAATGATGAGCTTAGTAAACCTTTACTACTGGCTAATAGCAAAACAAATTATCTCTGAACATTAAAAAATCTAATTACGTTATTTTTCGACCAAGACAAAGACATGCCAAATTTGAAATTAACTTAAAAATATTTAATCATCATACCAACTCTTACACCTCTTTAGAACGTAAAAGTTTTGTAAAATTTTTATGCGTGCTTATTGATGAGAATCTCTCCTGGAAACATCACATTTTACATATAGCTTCTAAAATAAGTACATCGATTGGTATTATTGCACACAATTTGGGCATTCTACTGATGAACAGTAACTGGTTTGCCTTATTTTTTTCAGCAGCATTATATTAATGTCTGTTCAGATATCTATTTATTATATGGTATAACATTGTGGGGCAGGGCAGACGAAACTCACTAAAACAAAATCAGAAACGTGCCCTTCGCCTCATGTAGTTTTGTGATTATAAAACCCACTCAGTACCCTTATTTATCTCTTCTAAACTATTTCTCTATATATATTTTCTTTACTTCAAATCAGTTGCCATCCTAATGCATGACGTTTCAAATAACACATCACCACCTCTAATAAGCAATTTTTTTAATTATCAACATAATGCTCATTCACATAACACGTGATCATCATCAAAAGAAAACTTCTTTTTTAAATACTTTACACTGGACAAACAAAACATGTCTTTTTCAAGAAATTATGTTAGAATTTGGAATAACTTATCTAATGAGATTCGTCAAATGCCCATGGCAAAAACGCAACATTGGCACAATGTGCTTCTTCAGAAATTCGCCGAAGCAAACGAATATGTTGATATGCTGGAATTGAGTATGCCGTGATAAATGAGCTAACTATATCTCCGAGATTTAATGATGTAAATAAAACAATAATATCCGAAACATAGTGAGTTTAGTTGTAGAGGTTGTATTATAGAATATAGTTGTAGCTTTTCATCTAATCTGCTGTTTAATTCTCCGATCTGGTTGTAAATCGTTATCTTACGCAAATGTTATACATGTATTGGTCAATATTCAACTATACTTATTACTGTAACTTTATTGTATTTAAGATATTACATACATTAGCAATCAAGCCACTGCTCGCCTCGAATAGCTGTAGCTAACTGCGAGCAGTGGTTAATCATTTTTTGTATGTTTTTAACTGGTTTTAATAAACTTGTTTTCAGTGCTATTGTTTGTTGCAAAGTTTTTAAAATAGTTTTGACTATCAGCTTGTAAAATATAAGTTTAACATTGCTGTAGTGTTGCAACTTTGAGGCAAATAAATAGAAGCTTGAGAGTGAATCGTAATTTTCCATTTCAATGGCATTTAAATTATTCTCAAATCACCCTGTTTTCTAAACGGTCAACTAAAAAGCAGTCCCCCTCATATAAGTTTTGCTTTTAGAGCAGGTTTGGAGCTCAGAAAATCTGTTCGATGCGCACTCCATCGCCCGCCATATTAAATTATTTTTGCTAGAAACTCGTTTATGTACGTGCCATCAACGCGAATATGTTCGAATATGTTGTAGTGGTTAACACGTCAGACTAGTAAACCAAAGATGTAGGGTTCGATTCCCGCCAAGGGCTATATATGTTATTTTTCTCTCATTTCTTTCTATATATCTACACACCGAACGCGTTTTATTACATTAATTTATATATATAGTACAGCCATGCATACCCGAAAAGCATATGGATATACCCGATGAGCAAAAGTTAAATCTCTTTCTGAATCAGAAAAATGCAATTATTTTAGCGTATGTCTTTTTAAGTTAAACACATGGCTGCTGCCTTGCACATCTGTCTTGATGTAAGGCAATCAGTCACCGATGAAGGAAAGCAGAATGGTCTGGAAAAGGATTTAAACATCGCCCAACGACAGGACCAGCCCACTTGGTGCGTATAAACGATTACGTTTTGGAGATTTATAATTGTTAGAGTTCAAGATGATTGATGGCATGTTTCTAAGCTTTTGTTTCTATATATCTTTTAATCGCCGGTTTTGTTACTCCGAAAGCCAGATACCGACCCAAAACAATGCATAATGATGGCTAAGTATACAACAAGTCAAGGTATTTCATAATTGTTATTTCATTTTGATTATCTTTGGAAGACTAACAAAAAATATCATCCATTTACTTTTTAAATCAAATAAAATAATATGGATTAGTCACTTTACTCCGAAGAAGAACTAACATCCGAAACGTCAGTAAGATGTATTAAAACGGTACATAATATAATTGTCGTCACAACTGTCACAAATATAGCTTGGACTACCTGTGCTTCTGCAAACGAATATATTGGAACATTTTCATTTTATAATACTCATACTTTCGTTCATCTCACCTGCATGGGCCTATAACCTGTTTAAGGTATAAAGTGAGAAAGGATTGATTTGATTTGATTATTGGCTGATAAAACACCTAAAAATACTACCAACAATTCTGAGAGAGCTTTATTCCAATTTTTAAACACAAATACTGATTTTTTTGTTATAAGCCATAAGGATATGTTACGTGCACTAATATGTTGAATAACGTATTAAAGTTTTTTTTAAAGACCTCATTCTAACAGCTGAATATTTTGGCTGCTGCGGCGTAAATGGCAATAAAAGGTGATTGTTTTATTATTAACTTGAAGAATATTCATAACGATTTTTTAAAGGTTGAATAAAGAAGTGTTACTAAAACACTTAGTATGGGAGAAAATGTACTAAAGCCTAAACTAAAAAACTAAGAAGAACGAATGTTTATTATACTTTTTAAAGAGGATGATATACTTCTTTGCTAAAAGTAAACAGCAAATATACAATTTGTTTTGTGCGAAGCAACTACGCACCTAGAATTTGAGGTAGAAACCTTTATTTGATTTAGAAGACGTCGCCATTATGAATGTACCTCATTTAATGGATGTAAAAAAATGTTATTGCTTTTCTATTTTTAGTTGTTCATAGCAATCCTATTCGTAATCAACCGAACTGCACAAAATTTTATCTCTTAGCAGATAATGTTTTAAGTATATCTTTTCTAACTGGAACCTTTTGTTGGCGTTTTCGTCGGTCCTGCAGATGAGCATATAACCTTTCAACCTGCACTACTATTATTACTGCTATTATTACTACTACTGCTGGCGAGGAAGATACGATTGCGCCTTTTTTCTTCATCTAAGTAATCCGGCTCTACAGATAACCTTTGCCTAATCTCCCAATTGCAAGTGCCGGTATTTGATGCAATAAGTCTGTTTAGAGTCATTCGAGGCAATAACAGTCACAACTAATGTTTTTACTCTTATGACACAAGTAAGAACAAAAGAAAAAAAAGGTAATTTTTTGTTAATTACAGTAGCGGAATTTTAGCAATTTGTGACCAACAAGAAAAAAGTTTCTATGAAATATCGGTGCGTGATTCTAGCCTAAACCTAATCTTGCATGGACCTAGCTGCCACATGTATTGTCTTTGGACAATATATAAAAGAGAAATAACAAGCTTATGACACGAGAACTAGACACAAAGAACATTTTTATCACGTAACCAAAAATAAACGTTTACAATAAAAAAATGTTGAAAGTTCTAGAAACACTTCAAGATGTTTTATAAAACTTCCTTTTTTTGTTTCATGCGCATGCTTTGTTCAAACTGCCGGATATACGTTAGAGTACCATAGGCAAAAATCATGCAACATTACCATGATTACGTTTTTAAGGTAAGTAATTTACAAACTAATAGCAAGATAATTAAACAAATGACCTATTTGCAATTTTCAACAGTTCCTTTATTTCATGCTTTTTTAACAGATGATAATTTATGTTTGCCTTCTGAATCTACTACATATATAATACAATTGTTTGTTACTTCCTTCTCTTGTCATGCGCAACACATCACTTAATCGGTTAATGAAACGATCTTGATCATCGGTAGAATTACTAAAGAAACAACTTACTATTGGTGTAATTTTACTGTTTTGAGATCGAAGCTTTTTTTTGTAAGAGGCTGACAAGCAATACATGCACAACGCTTTGTAAGTTTGTTATATAATTGTAGAACTAAATGTATAAATAGCGATAGTAAAATACTAATAGCTACTTTTTTTAAATGAAAAATTGTATAGATGAACTCTGTCCCCTGGTTACTAGTCAGGTGTGCTATAAACCAATGCACTACGCCTCAACCCTGCTAGCTACAGAGCAATTGATCAATTGGTACTGATAGTTACAGGGATCCCAATGGCCTTATGTTAGAACAAATTGTTATCCTATAACAATAATCATTGCATCAAGTGTACATAAGTAAACTTATTTTTTACTAATATAGTCATAAAAAGTGAAAAACATCTATTAACTAGATGTTTCTAATAGAAAGTAACTGAGTGCTGGGAGCTGATACAAATGCATGTGTTAAATTAGAACACAAAACAGTGAAATAGGATCTGAATAAAAATTGATAACTATTCTTTTTTCTAATCAATACTACTTTTAAAAAATTTTAATTAATGTTTGCAATTGTAATTTAAAACTGTCGTTGTTTAGTGCCTGCGAAAGTATATATTATGGAATCATTTACCATTGTGCTTAGGTTTCATCCAAAAAAAAGTTTGATTGTAAAGTTTTTGAGTAGAAATATTTTTCGATAACGTTTTAAAATGTAAATAGTGATTTCATGAAAATTTCATAAATTGCTTGAGTGTCAATAATACATGTAGCAATTCCAAAGCAATAAATTCAAAGTGATTTTCAGAATGGCTATATTTCATATAATACTCTTATGCATTTAATGAAAAAGAAACGTTTATTATGTCATGAAAATTTACATAGTAGTTTAGACTTTAGTACTTAACTTGATGAACGCACCTGGTGATTTGAAAAGAAATAGAAGCCTTTTTTATAAGAAAACTTTAAAAGAACATCGATGCTCAAATTGGCCAAATTTTAAGAACAATTTTAGAAAACAATCTCAGGCCGAGGCTCCTAATATCTATGACTATGAAAATGTTTTATAAAGAGACTTCACTGAAACTAAATCAACTTAGCAACTAACAATATAACACACAAGGCGAGGCGCATAATTTTGCAATAAGCTGTCGACGTTTGCACAAAAGTATGTGGTACAAAGACATGAAAAGTGCGCGCATACAATTTATATGATTCACGAGTTGGAACTATAATAAAATCGAGTTTATAACTGGCGGTACACTCGTCACGATTAGTGTGAGGTAGATCATGTATCACAATACCGCAAACGGATAGAAGTGGATAGAAAACAAAACTACATTTTTGTAATGCAATGATTTTGGCCATGCTCTTTAATTTGTTTGAAAATTCTCTTCACCCCCTCCTTCGCTTTAATCAATCTTATAAAACAATGTGTGGTCGTACAATTATCTTGTTTCCTTTCTTTCCTACTTAGTTTCTGTGTGAATTACAAGTTTGAGCTCCCTTTTTTGATGCGAAACTTCTCGGCCGTTTAACTCTTGTGTAAGCTGCAAACACAATACAGCACTCAATTTGAGCTTCAAACTGACAAGCTAATAATAATATTGTATCCGGTCTCTGCAAAGAGAACACACTCATTCTTGTATCTCGACAGTAGTTCAAAAAACTATGTATTTAATTTTATAAAATAGTTTTTAGTTGTTAAGCAAGTTCTACCTTAGGTTTCCTGCTCTGTACCCCGCGTCTATTTCGTTAAGGAGATTAGAATAGGTTAGTCAAAAAAATGTACGTAAAAGCCTAGCATAACGAAATACTCGAAGCCTCGCGAGTTCGCGGTTATAAAAAGATTTGAACCTTAATAATTTTATATGAATGAATGACCGTGTTTACACGACATTATTTTACAACCATTTGATAATGGTGATATTAAAATGATAGTGTGATAAATTGTCGCTTTTTATTATTTTCAATGAAATTTTGACAGTCCTATGACCTAAAGGTCAAGACTTCGCTTTTTGATGGTCGCTTTGTTCGGTATCAATAGTTGCTGATGATTTAAGTTGTTCTTTCTTTGCTCCACTGCAACTTAGTTCTTTCGTCACTTGTGGTCATTAAGATCGCACATGGCGCCGTGCCGGGAAAATCTACAATAACATAGAAAGGCGACTTGAAAACTACTCTCGTGCCGCATACGAAATCAACACATGTCAATTATAAAATATCTTGCTTCAGTAATTAAAATTAAGTGCATTTCTAAAGTAGCTAAAGTGAGAAAGAGTTAATTTCCCACGCAAAATAAATCAAACAATATATAATCCTAAGCTTACAGCAAATAAATGGTCAAACTCAAAGAAGTTTGTTATAGTGTAAACTGAAATTTATCGGTTATCTGATTGAAATTACTTTAAAACTTTAAAAAAATTACTATCGAATTTACTTAGGCTCGAAAGCTCTTCATCATCGTAAGTAGAGTAATTAAAAGATGGAAGATTTAAACTTGTCATAGCCTTCTCATTCAAATGTATCATTGCTTTTAATTTCCACCTTTGAAAAATAAGAACACAATAGCCAACTTTATACCTCATCTATACCAACATCATTATTAATTCAAAACTGAATCTCATATTTTGATCTCAAAATAGTTAAATATACAAATATAGTGACGAAAAAGCCATCTGTTTGCAACGTTAAACAATATTCTAATTTGAACTAGTATTTAGTTATATTCGAGTATTTTGAAGTTACCAAAAATTCGGGTAAGTTTCAAATTTCAAAGTATAAAATTATGGGATGCACGAAATCGCTCCAGTTGGTATATCAATGGAAAGTTAACCACACATCAGACACTTATTGGTGGGAAATTGTGGCTAATTAAGCTCTCGACCTTGCTCTTGAAACTTGCTTAGTTCTTTCAGGTCAGTTGTTACACGCTTGTTATCGTTTTGTTACTGTATATAAACTCTGTACGCTTTCTACCAGGCTCGAAGCACGCAAGGAAACGTTAGTTAGGATTTTGCAAAACTCAAATATGGAAAATTCAAGGATCCGTGACCGATACGTGCTGCTGATGATATTAAGGATTCTTCATATAACTCTCAAGAGAGTTAAAATTTGCGTGCTTTTAGCCTTTTTGGAGCGGTTCAAATGTTTCTCTGTATTATCGTTAACAATCGCTTATCAGTTTCAAAATTACCTTGAAGAACGGCGCAACCCTATATATATAGATAATAAATAGCTTTTTCAGTTGAACACAATTGCTACCATAATTTTTTCCGATCATTTACTTAGGATTAGAGCACGCGAATCGCCGAAACATCGTCAAGTAAATTACTCCGCCGCTTAGTTCGCTGGGATCAGTTTGCATTGCATTGATTTTGTTTCAAACCTAAAACGTCAGCTGGTGTCTTGGCTGTCACTGATCTGTCCGCATACTTTAACATTCTGCGATAACGAGAAAAAATTACAGCTTTAAGTTATGACGCATTCTTTTAACTTAGGTTTCAATTTTCATATTTTTCTTCACTTTCTACTAAAAGCATGATGGAAGTGTTCAGGATTTCCTGTTCAACGCTAACTATCTAAAACTTTGAAGGAATTATCGCCACGCGCCGGGTGCCGAGGCCACGTAGAATAATTCAAGATTGTGATATTTCCTGAACTCTGAACTTACGAGTGTTTATAAACCTCCTGGTGTCTTATTTTGAAATCAGTAGCAAGTTGGTTCGTAAAAGATAGCCAAGTTATTTCATCGTAATCGCAAGGTTGATTTTGTACAGGTTAGTATAACTAAACTTTCTTTGGTTTTTTAATGGGTCATTTGAGGGTAGCGCTCAAAGTCAAACTTAAGGTGTGATATATTCAGCGTCTTGAAAATGAAAATCTCATTTTGGCCTGTTTCCGTTATTTTGGCAAGCGCAGTCTATATGAAGGACACATACTAAACTTTTTAAATTCAAATAGAATTTTGGACAATTTCTCTTCAGTAGCTGCACTGGAATATACAATTGTACTTAGCGATAAAGTTAAATTTATTTCTAAATTATTACCTACGCAAATTGAGTAATATGCAGTTCTTACAAACGCTCCCCAGTAGCACCTGTAACATTTTTTATTGAACACTCACAAAAAAATGTGCCATTAATCCAATTAACAGAACGCTAATAAGTGCTAATGTGCAAACATGGAATACATTTGTCTTTTTGAGAGCTCCATGCCATGCCTGGAGTTTTTCAATGTTTGTTATCACTATCTTATAGTTATATTTAACCTTCAAAATATAACTTCGTAATTAGGACAAAATAAGTGGAAGCTCAAAAGATTGACTATTAAATTTACGTCTGACTTTCCAAAAAATCATGACAAAGTATTAAATCTCAGTTGAATTGCCGTTGACGTACTTTTCATTAATGATCAGAAAAATATCTTTGACATTTTTTAAAACTGGTTAACAGAGTACGCTCCAGTTTAATGCACAAAATCTTAAGATAAGGATAGCGAAATAGATGATAGTTGCGTTGGCATAGGTTTACAGTTTGAAAAGTTTAGCAGTTGTTCCTTAGTAACAATCCAACTAACCCTCTTATTTTCCTTGAAATTAAAGGCTTTTATTCATACTGTATTTTGTAAAAACATACCACACGTTCACAAATTTAATAGTAATTCACTTCATTTTTTCAAGATTAATTATTAGAACTCGTCTTGTTTTGTTCGTCCGAGATTGGAGTTCAATATATTTAACATTATGGCTCCGTAACTAATCGTGCATGCACTGCCTCCAAGATCAGGCATGGACTGGTGCCAGTTTGTCCAGAATTCCTCAATCTACCGTTTTGGTTCATTCGAAGTTATTTTAATCAACTAAGTCATTTTTATCTAGTTATCGTTATCTCATTAATATAAGTTATAATGAATTTAATCCTTTCAATTCTTGTCTTATATAATCAGTTCTATATCTAAACCACAGTGCACTTTAGTGACCTATTAAATTTCATAGTAATGATATTTTTAAAAATCAATTTTTTTAGAATTAGCCGTTTCAAGTAAATTGCACAATGAGAACAACTTAATACTTTCTTCAGCGGCTAAAAAATTCTTATTTTGGCGTTCATATAAATCTTTCATGAGTTATTATTTAAAACATTTGCTCTAGTAGTTACACCGTGGACAATGGATTTTACAACTAAAAGAAGTTGTTCATGGTTGCCAACAAAAAGCTATGGTACTTGGTACTAGCAAGCGTTTGATTTTTATAAGAGTAGTTTTTTAATGATTGTAATTAAATTTTAAAAACAAAGTACTCATTGATCCAAGAAATGACTGGTACAAAAAAAGAACAAAAAGAAAGTAAAAAGACAAAAAACGTGACGAAGAAAAGTTATACTACGTTATAAAGAAATGAAAAGATAATTGATCTCCATGAGTAAGTTAATATAACTATTCTACAATAGTGTTGATTATATTTTAAAAAATCAAAATAAAAAAGCTGTTTAGAGTTTATCAAAAAACATGTTAAGAATTTTGAGACAGAATAACTGGACGAGCATTCTAAGAATCTATAATTAAAACAGCTCAATGTTGAGAAATTCATGATCATCTCGCGTAAGTAGTATAACAAGATGACGTTTTGACCGTTAGCCCCCCGTAATAGAATATTGACTTATAACTCCTTTAATTATTGTTATGTTAACTTCAGTACTTTTTGCCTACAACAGCGTTATACATAATCCTTTAGTTTGTGAAAGGCTGACTTATAATTCTAAACACCCGAGCGACAATTTTTTTTTTAAAAACTATGAAACTTCAAATGTCATTAGCTGGTCAACGAGCCATTTGAATTCGTTCAAGGCAAACACAATTCTCGACTGAAAATGTAAGTGAATGATGTTTACAAAGTTATTGTTATGATTTTGCATCAGTATCGCTAGATATTTATATTCACTAGTAAAAAACTGCATCTTTTTATGAAGCAAACAGATAAATGACAAGAAGTTGAGTTTAAATTTTTTTGTTCGGGTAACACTACTCACGTCTTTAATCAAAACAAAGGCGTAATGATGCAAAAGTTTTTCAGTTATAGCCAACCACATTTTGAAAATTTGCAGCAATATGACATGTGTTTTAAAAATGGCATTTTGTGCTTATGACAAATGTTAGAGCATATTTCATAAGCATGAAATGGCTGAATTAGTCCATTTTCCACGTTTGAACAGTCTTGTTTATGTCCAAATCGTTTAAGCTGGTGATTTATTGTCGAAACATATTACTTGAAACTATCTAATTATTAACCTCTATAGAATTATATATTATATTTGTTATTGGCTTTATCTTTTTATATTACATTTTCAAATATATTTTTTGCATGCTCATTAACGGATTGTGCTTAGTGTGTCTTTAAAAAGTTTTTTTCGACGTAGTTTTGTTTTGAATAATTTCTTTTATTGACATCTTTGGAATGTACATTTGCAAGTCTAAATAGTTACGTATATTTTGTGCAGAGGGCCCAATCCTCTCTCGAAGTAGCCGGAGCGACTATGCATGTCTACGCCGTGACACAGAGCGAACCCATGAAATCACAGTAAGAAACATTGAAACTTTCTAGTAGTTGTAACAATTTTGAACCTTAATCTTTTTTCTTATCATTTTCAAGCTACGTTATTTTTTGTGCTTCAGTATTTTAAAGAAATAATATAAGTTAGTTGTGCCCTGTGCGATTGGAATAGAATGTTCGTTTTCGTGTTTTTGATTGCTAAAATCCCATGTATGCGCATTCAAAAGGAATTTCGTAATCCTGATTAGGTTCGTCTAATCATGTCTCAAGAACATTTTATTGCCAGGAATTTGTGACCGCGACTGTAGCAATTTATTCAGTTTCAAAACCAAAAATAGGGGCGGTTAAGCTAGTGACAGATATCTCTTGGGAGTTTTGCCAAACTGACTCGCTTCCTGTTTTAAAAACAAGCAATTTAGTTTGATGTCGTGCAAAGTAAATAGAATTAGAATTACAAAAAGGTTGATACCTGTTTATAAAAGGAAAAAATAGGTTTCGCAATATTTCTATTTCTAGATTTTAATTTCTGACATTCCAATACCCAAACATGGTAAAGTTTAGCATTTTATATAAAGGAGTAACTAAATGGAATACTGTTGCAAAGTGAAAAAAGAATAGTTTACCACCTGCTGCTTTATGCAAGTGTGCTTTTTTCATCAGCGAACGCAATTATCACCATTTACAAGACCAAGTAAGTTTTTTTGTCTACAATTCATTCATAATTTCTATAACTGTGGAACTATACAAGGCCCTTGGAGATGTAATTACAGTACTGACGTTTTGCCTACAATATCCTCTTAACTTCTATGGTTGCAGAACACATAATCAAAAACAATCTAATATGGAAAATATACTTGTTTTCAATTAATACAACAAATTTTCTTAGAAAATCATAATAATTACAAAATTCCTCCACCTTTTACAAATTGCATTTGTAAAGTTGCTTTCGGATTGAATCACGTTTTTTTAAATTTCAAATATTTACTTCTGATTTGCGAGTCTTTAAAATACCTCAGTCGTTCACTGATGCCACACTGGTCTCTATCATGTATTAGTAGTCAGTTAGAATGCAAAAGTGTCAAATTATAAAGATCAAATCAGATAACTACTAAGTGTACCGCAGTAAAACATCAAAAACAGTTTTTCTGGCTGTGTTTGTGTAGATTAGATCTGATAGGTATACGATCAGGAGTTTGTTTTTGAGGCAGAGAAAAGGATTTTAAAATTAATTGGAATTTCGTCTGTTTACTAACAACACTGCAATAGTAATGAATTGCATGTAATGGTAATTTGTATATGAGAATCAAAAAATTTAACTAAACATCGGTTCAGTTTTCTTTTTCGTATTAATTATTTCTTTCCTCTAATCAGTCTTCTGATACGTGTATTCAGACCAGTAAAAGAGTTTGGTAGAACAAAAGATTTTTAATTTATATATCCAATGTTAGCTTTTTAAAATTTTTAAAATGTTAATGAATATAAATATCTTTTGGCGTCAATAGCATAGCAGACCGATTACATTTCACATCAGTAAAAGCAAATATCTTAAAAGGTCTTGCAATGCCGCTGTTTTCCCAATGTAAATGACTGATAGGATTGTGACATCTGAATGTATTCTAGAAATATCTAATCAAGAAAACCGTAGAATTCCAATCTAATTATTTTTCGATGCTAGTGTTCGGTTCGACAACCTGCTCATACCGATTTTCTGACTGAAATTCGTATATTTCTGTATCATAGATACATTTTAGACTTGTCGCCAAAGCTTCAGATAAAGGTAAGAATTCAACTGATCATTTGTAATATGTGTTTTGATTACTGAAACTGAGAGTAGCAGGTTTCAAAATTGTTCTTCAGTTATTCAAATTCTATGTTAAAAAATAACAACAGTTTTCATTTTAAGATTTAAAAAAAGATTTATAGAGCCTTAAAAATTCTCCAAAAACTGTAATATTCATATATTTTGATAAATGGAGATGATAAGTATGATAAATAACGAATTTGCATGTAGGTCCATAGGCTGGCCATCGTTTTGTAAAAATAACTCGGTCTCATATCTTGCTGGAAGACCTTAAATAGCAATGACTTGAACCATGTTGAGCCCGCTTTCACTTAATGTCTATGGACAGTTTTGTGTTGCTTTGACCTATTTTAATCGGTCATGGTATATTTGGACTAAATTTACTACCTGAATTGCTTTCTTTTTTTGACAGATAATATTCAATAAGCAAAACAAAGAAAACAAAATAAATGTATTTCGCTTACCCTGTGTAAATTATGTTATTTCTTTTCATCTCGACGGGTTTTGGTACATTTTTTATCGCGTATTCTTCATTCAAGGTACATTATCCATTAAAATATTACAAGGCGGTGTTATATTACACATGATTACTTAGGGATAGGGTGTAAATTTTAACTTAAAGGTTAGGATTTATAGGGTATCAGTTTTAAACTTTCACAAGTCAAGGGACAGGTTCAGGGTTTTGAGTTTTGTTTAGTGCACGCCAACCCGCTGTTTATGTAACATTTTTGCACAATCTACTAACAGTTTGGTACAGGGTGAAAAACATCTTTCTAGATTAAAATTAGTCGAGTGGGTTTTGATGAACATGAAATTTCTCATTCTTTTTGCAAGAGTAATTGGGAAGGTCCAATAGCGTCCACCCAAAATTATGTACAGAGGTTGGTATTGACTTTAAAATTAGTTTGTAGGCAGCACCAAATTCGTCACATTTGAAAAATGCACTGAAAAGAATTGATTCGACGAATGCGAGTTTGTTTCCAATTTTTTTCTAATTTGGCATAAGTTTTAGTTGGAATATCTTCTATTGGTTTGGAATATCCACTGAATAAGCCAGGCTGGCTGTGGTCATTGCTATTTATTATTTATTCACTGATAAAATGATCTAATTTTTGTTTCAAGTCAATCAAAGCTTTACATTAATATTTTTTCTTTATTCAAAGCAAATCTGATTCCAAACTTAATAAAATGTAATTACTATTTCGCAAGTTTATATTGTTTGAGACAAATTCCTGTGTTAGTCACCAAACCTGGTTGTACCATTGTTATCTAATATTTATTCTCTAATAAAATCATCTCAGTATATTTTTGTCTCAAGTTTATTTAAAAAGGTTTACAGTTTTCTTTATTCAAGGCAAATCGGATTCTAAACTTAATAAATGTACATACTATTTCGGACTTTTACAGTGTTTGAGAGAAGTTCGTGTGGTAGTCTTCAAACCTGTCTGTGGTCATTGTTATCTAATGAAGTGACCAAATCATTTCTTAAATAAAAGAAAGAAATAAGAGAAAAATATCATAAAAAAATAGCCCTTTGCGGTAATCGAACCCCACATCTTCGGTTTGCTAGACCTACGTGTTAAACACTACACCACAAGGACCAACCACCCTGGCAACGCAGCCGGATAATGTTATATAAATGGTAATTATGGGGGTTCCCAGGGCGATATTTTTCTCTATTGGTAAGTTGAACACCGTAAACTTTAGGTACGGATATATGGTGTTATGTGTAGATTAATGTATTAGAAATGCGTTCGGTGTTTCGATATATTGAAAGAAATAAGAGAAAAATATCATTTGTTATTTCTTAAACAATGACCGTAGCTGAATCATTAACGTAGTACCAACATCTTTAGCACGATTCCGCTAAACTTGTTCCTTTAATCTTTTTCGAGACGCAAATTATACCATTTTCGGATCAGACGAAATACACGACTTTTAAAAGCTTAAAGTAGATCAAAGCAACACAAAACTGTCCATACACTTTCGCCGCCATTTTGATGATCCTCGAGAGCGTTATGAGGCTGAAGAGCGTTTTGAGAGGAAAGACCGCTTAACAGATTGAGGACAGCAGCCTCAACATGGCTCAGGTCATTGATATTAACGTTCTTCTCCTATCTCGCTTTTGTCGGCGTCATCTCGTTATGTCATGGCCAACACTTGGTCCACTGTTCTGACCACTCGGTCCCATGTCTCCCTTTTGGCAGCGCTATATCATGACCATTACTTTGTCCATGTCTCCTTATGGTTCGGCGTCTCATCCTGCAGGCCACCTCATGTTTTGCTTTTTCAGAGTCATTTGAACAAGTCATACAACACCCTTTGGTGAAAATCTGTAATTTTTGAAACAATCTTTTTAGTGTTGAAACCAAGCACCAAATGCAAAATTAAGGGGCCGATTACACGGAGCTTCTTCAATTAATTCCGGGGTTGAACTCAAAAGCCCTGTTAACCGGGCTGAAATTTCAGCCCTGCATGGCTTCTATAGCTTGAGCTAGCTGGATTGAAATTTTAGATCCCTGGCTCCATGTAATTGGCCGCTTATTGATTTTAACAGTGATAGCATAGACATCTATTTCAAGACCAAAGATCATTTTGTTAATAATGCGTACCCGGTACTGATTCAGTAGTTTCTTGTTTTACACATGCAATTTTGTAAAACCCCAGAACAAAGTTGCTGTACATGAATACAACCGTGTGCGGCTCACAGCTCATATTGGCTTTATCATTTCAAAACGTTTTCCTTACTTTTTTCTGGCAAAACGAAGTCATATCAGTTAAAGATATGATTCAAGGTGATTGAGTATATGCGCTTTGCTGTCAATGATGGAAATTTCTAAATAATAAAAAAATAGATTCAGTTCTAGTTTATATAACGGTAAGTAAATTTGTTTCATTAGACGTTAACGCACTCATGGTGTGAATAATCGTGGTTTACCTGCACGAGTTCAGGAATGAAAACGTGTAATCATTCCGTCAATAAATACCGAGTTTTTCATGAGTTTATTCATTTGTTAGTGAACAGGAGGTAAAATCAATAATTTACGGTTCGTAAGTGTGTTAACATTTTATTATTCAGTATGACTATGACGAGTACAATGCATAACGAAACAGAAATCTCATTTTTAAGATTAAAAAAATTGTGTCATAGGGACTTAATATATAAATGAAAAAAATGGAAAGTCTTGTTAACATTTCTCCAACTCGATAAAACGGTTTTAGTTTCCCTTTTTTGTTAAAATACAATACCAAAACACTCGCTTGAAAAAAGGTAGTTTCAGAATAGTCTGAGGCCAATTCTTCCGTTGAGTGAAACATTACTCAACATTTAATGAACGTGAAGAATTGTCCCGTGTTGAAAATGTTATGGGTTTTTATTATAATTTATTATGTAAAACTAATCATGTGACAGCAAACGTTCACAACAATTTAATGGTGAATGAATTTAGAAGATAATAAATGACCTTGATAAAGGGTCATTAAACAAAATAAGATACAACCGATTTTATTCTGAGGCTGAAGAGAACTTTTATTGAACGAGGCATTTTTCGCTGTTTAAAAAGATTGACTTCGAAAAACATGATTCATTTTATGCTTTTACTTATGTGAAGCTAAAATAAGACCTTTTCGTTCTTCAACTCGAATCCCTGTATTTTTTCAACAGTGAACAAAAAGGTGAGCACAATTGCCCCTCTTTCATGGATGTTGACCTAACAACAAGACGTCATGCACTGTTTTACTAATTAATCAAGTCGTTCGGTGGAGTTAATGCCCTTTGGCA
Organism: Zoanthus sanctaehelenae; assembly: GCA_028564885.2. Classification (NCBI taxonomy): domain Eukaryota; kingdom Metazoa; phylum Cnidaria; class Anthozoa; order Zoantharia; family Zoanthidae; genus Zoanthus; species Zoanthus sanctaehelenae. The sequence continues at coordinate 7,029 of JAOTRI020098682.1, read as the reverse complement.
AATATCAGAACGTGAATGTTTCAGGTCGATGTCAGGTTATCTTTGACAGTACGCCCTTCAGTTCTCACGGCATTGTAATCAGGAAGAGGTATAGTTTTGTTTTTAATTAGCAATAATTTCAAAGTTTGTTTATTACACGGGCTACCTGTGGTAGGCCGAGTCACGGTTTACCTTTTCGTCAATATATCTATCTATCTTTTTATCATGTCGTGTTTGGCAAAGTTACCCTGAAGTCATTGTGTTTAGCTTTGCTCAACAGGCTTTCGATCAAAACTCCAACCTCGAACCAAGATTTTATTGAGACTGAGAAGAGCTTCAAACAATTTTTTCAAGTTTTCTAAAAGATTTCTTCCAGTGAACATTTTGCACCAACGGTCAAAGAACACACAAGTTAATGATGGACATGTCGATTGTTTGAGTCAACTCGCTTTATGTTCGTGTCAATTCAATACGGGACGTGTTTCTCTAGAGCTATTTTGCGACTTCAGACTGTTGTGCTTTGCTTTTCGGCGAGAACAAGTTTACGGTGACTTGGTTGTGTCACACGTGCAAGGGGGGATCGCAGCAGGGCCTGGACCCGAGTTACTATGATCACTGCTTAGCTGTTGAGCTGTCAATCAACTCAAGCTCATTACAAATTCAAGAATCCATAGTGGCAGAAGATCTTTCATATTACAGTCATTGTCAATTAAAAGTTTACAAAAACTATTTCCTATCATAAAATTAATCTTTATCAGTTTTGTAAAAACTGTGAGAACTGACAGTTTGCAAACGATACGTTTGAGATCTCTTTCATGGTTGAAAGCATTTTGATAGTTGATAGTTCGCTTTTAAATTTGCATAATAAACTGAATTTAACAAAGTCTGTATATATTTTGTTCTTTCGATGAAAGTTTTACTTTATTAACGAGTGAAACTACAAAAAGTATTTTTTACATAAATTTGCGTTGTAAAAAAAGTAAAATACTAAGCTTTTGCTTGAAAAGATGAGGCTCGTAAAGCTATTGCAATGTTTTATAGACTGAGCTAATCTAGCCACTTACAAGTTGAATTAAAGATTATAGATATTTGCAGGAAGAATAAAGTTAAGGGCAATTCAAATTTGACATGGTAAGAAAGCGGTGATAGGAGTTTGAAGACAACATTATCGAACATTTGGCAGCTCTCCGGCAAAAAAACACGTGTGAAACAAACAGCTCACCATAAACTTATTTATTCCCTTGAGGCAAAATACAACAATCTTCCCAGCTTTTGTACAATTACTTGAAGAATGAATCCTGCGACTATTACTGTACTGGAAATAAAGACTTGATTTCTTTTAACGTTCCACGTAAGTAAAAGATTAGCTGCTCTCTCAATACCATGTCCAAAGCTCCAAAGGATCGAATTCATAGCCATAATACAATTTTAACAGGATAACTAGCTTTAAATTGCGTTGTTTAGACATTATAACAATTTCTAAAAGACAATTCTTGTCTGTTTTCGTCATATGTTATTCATACGGCGATCGTTAGCTCAATGGAATGTGAATTTTGATATTATTACACATTAGCGGCACGAAACGTTTTTGATTGACAGTTTTTCAACTCGGGGTATATCATCGTGATGGAGAAAACGACAAGATCAAAGGTGACTGCGTACCCCCCTGCACACGTGTTTGTTGTCGGAGAGCTGCCAAATGTTGCAAAATTTAGTCTTGTCGTAATGTCAAATTTGAATTGCCCTAAACGTTTTTCTTTTTGCTAATATTTGTAATTTTTCATTCGACTTATAAATGGCTAGATCTATTAAATTTTGCAATATCTTTATAAACTTCGAGTTTTCAAACTTTACCGTCAACTGAAAAGCTGTAGTCTAAACAGTACACGTTTTAAAGTATATTTTTGTTTTATTTCTTTAATTTTTTTACCATTTTACTTTTTTTCTAACCCAAATTTTTGTAAGAAATACTTTTTATAGGTTAACTCAAAGTTAAAGTTCCATAGAAAAAAGAACTAAACAAAATAAATACAGTTTAAATTTTCGTTATGCAAATTTTCGAGTTGCCAGGTTCCATAAAATGATTTCAACCATGAAAAAGTCTTAAGCGTACCGGTTTGCAAACTGACAGTTCTCACAGTTTTTACAGAAAGGACAGGGATTGATTTTATGGTAAAAAAGTGGTTATTGATGATTTGTAAACTGCTAATTGACAATGACTATGATATAGAAGATTTTTGTTACTTTGTTTTTAGACATTAAATTATAGCTTGCGTTTCTGAGTTACGGAGGTAAAAAAGGATTTAAAGACAGGTAATAAGAGTTTAGCATGAAAGTTGTACATAAACAGAGCATTATTTAGAAAAACTAGATCAAGAAACTTAAGCACTTTCAAACCAAAAAACAATGGAGGTGAATGAGCCTTGAAATCAGAAAAAGTCATAATTTTTACAGCTTTTTTCTGGAGATTTATGACAGGCTTCAAAGTTGTTGTGTAGGTATTTCCCCAGGCTACAACAGCGTAATTTAAAAAGGGATAAAGCAGTGTGTAATAAAACATAAGGAAGGTTGAAACATTAACATAGTGTCTGAGTTTTAAAAGAATACCTATAGAACGTTTAAATCTTCTCTAAAGTGTGGACTGTATGCTCCTTCCAACTTAGGTGAGCATCAATGAAAACTCCAAGGTACTTAATACGGTTTTCTCTTTTAACAGTTTGATTATTTATATATAGTCTAACAGAATAATTGATCAGCCTTTTGGACTGGGTGAAAAAGTACAAAACTAGTTTTATCAATGTTTAGGGAAAGTTTATTTGCAGCAAGCCAGTTTAAAACATTATAAATTTTTGTTGATTTTCGCCTCAAGCGTGTACAAATTACTATGTGAACAAAACAAATTTGTATCGTCAGCAAAAATGTAAGGAGAATTGATAGGCCCAAACAATTGCCAGGAGTGAAAGGGTTAAGTTTGTTATTTTAAAAAGCCTAGGGTTATTTTCAAGAAGACAGATCACTAAGGGGTTATTTTACACATATGCGCTGATTTGCGACTTAACACCGAAAAAACAAAGGAAATTAACGGATCTCATGAGTTCTCCCATAGTATGTTTACGAGTTTTAAAAACCTAATTATTAACATACTTAGCTCACCGGTTTCTTGTTTTAAAAAGCTGATAAAATAACTTTCTAACAATATATTACTTGTACTACGTCTCATCCGAATAAGTTGACAAATATGAATAAAGTCCGAGTTTTGTGCTAAAGAGACGACTCCGGCAGATCTTGAGTTTATTGCGGTTTTTAAAATATCAATCCCAGTTTCTTGTTGCAATCCTAGAACGTTATCTTTCAATCGAAGCTCATTGATTTTCAGGCTTTATTTTATCAATTAATTAACTTGTGTATAACTTAAAAGAGTTTTACAATATCAAATTCTTTATTACTGAGCAAAGACAATTAAAAGACGCTGTGGTCGCTTAAAGATGCTTACTGGAAAAAAAACTAATTATGTTTTGTTTATCGATAAGTTTAGAAAAGGAAACAATAAAGAAACAATGCTAGACGTTTTTGCCAGTCAAGGATTCAACTGTGACAACTTGTTTTTTATTAATTTGCAATTCGTTATTTTGACCATGCATTTAGTGCTAACAGCTAGTTTTCCATATTTGTAGCAGTAATCCTGTACAATCCAGTAAATCAGTCTGGCCTAACGTAACGCTTTTATCGCGCCTATAGTCACCACTGCAGCACAAATAGATATTAGTCAAAGTAGTTCCTTTATAATCAAGTTTTGTATGTAAAATAATTTTGCAAATGTTTTAACGAAATTTTGTTATGTCAATAAGTTAGTGAATATTTTATAATTAAAATGTGGTTAACCTTACAACATAACAATTGCCCGTTGAGCTGCTGTGTTCAGTATTTCTATCGACTTTCTATGGACGGCTCCAAAGACTTTTGTTCGTATTTCCTGTTATGTTAAAAGCTATTTCCGGATCACTTGAAGTTACTCTTGTGAGACGATTATTAACATATATATATTGCGCGTTGCATGTTGCGTGAGATGAGCGCTGGTCCCATACGCCTTTCCAACTTCAAAACTTCTAGTGGAGAATCGGAGAAACTATTTTAAAAAACCAGGAGATTGCCAAAATAAAGCTTTATGAAAGTAAGTCCATAACATAAGATAAGGATCTCTTTTCTGAAACTAGTACAATCTTCCTTAATAGTTTTTATGTTAACGTATATCGCAACTCCGTATTCAGGAGGTAAGACATTTTGTAGTATCGATACTAAAGACAAAACCTTTTTTTGTTGACGCATTTGGATATTGTTGACGGGAAAAAACACACTAAAACTCCCTTTGTTTTAAAAAGGTTTTAGCTCTTAAGAGTCGTTCAATCTTTTATTAGTAATGTTTGTATTGAAATTATTATTGTTTAAAGTGTTTAATATTGATTGCATTAACCACATTTCACCATGCAATTTTCGGGCACAGAAAAAATTTTACAATTCTAAAATATCAGTTGATTATTTCTTTGATCCCAAAATATGCAATCTGTCATTGATATATGTTTTTATATCTTAACACTAATTATTTGAATTAAAATATCCATGCGACATTTTTTCACAGTCAAGGATGCTTTTTCTTTTGCTAATTTCTTTTGAAACGACCTCGGCAAAGTATAATGAGTGAATTACGAAAACAATGTGGGCATGATTTGCCGTATTTATAAAATGAATGTGACATCCAAAGTTATACAAAGATTTATATATATCTTTTTAAAAAACATTTTTTGGAAGTTTTATTTGTGATATATCGTACTAAATAGAAACACTTGTATTTCTAAGCAAGTTGTTCCTCAGTTTATCATTATTGCTAACTCAAGTGAAATTTACACTTAATTTGTCTTCAAACACGAACATAGTTTATCTTTAGTATAAAAAAGTGTAACATTAAAAACGTTGCTAAAATAATTTTCAAATCAAAATAAGTGCAAAACTTAGAAACGCAGCGCTTAAGTACAGTTTTGCAATGTAAACCCTAGATCGCAAAACAAGAAAATTGCTTGTGCATGAAGGGAACTGTTAAATAGAGATATTTAAACATAACCTTATTTTTAGTGTTAATGCTGTAATTATTAGTAGATATATGAGTTCTCATTTTTAGAAATCTTTTTTTATGAAGAGATTTAAGATTATTTAATTTCAGAATAGTAACAAAAAAAAGTTGTTGAGCGAATGCGGAAACAACAGTAGTTCAGTGTGGTACAAATAAGGTATTCCATGTTTCATTGAAAAGCTATGTTTTTAAGGTTTTTTGTTTTTATATTCTAAATATTTTTATTACTTTAAATAAACGGTTTATGGATTGATCTGTGCTGGGGATTTTCCTTTTCATATCATTTCTTTTAGAAATTACACTTGAACCCCGATAACTTGACTTGCCAGGATAAATTGAAGTTCTTCGATTTATCGGGTTTTGATCGTGCTTCGAGCGAATAGGGTTTTAAGCTACCGGGGTTAAAATTACAGTAAATGTATGAGGTAAACTAAACAGAAATTAGCCTTGTTTAGAGTTATCGAGATTTCAAGTTACCAACGATTCGAATTACCGACGAATCAAGTTATCGGGGTTCAACTGTTGTAAAATTTTAGTTATCCTACGCTGCTGAGGTTGGCTGTTTGAGCTCGCCGTCTAACCACTGCTGATAATAAACTGCGCATCTAGACGTTTAAATATCCAATATAAATGCATTGACTGTCATTTTTTAACAAAAGTGGAAAACGAGATTTCATTATTTCTCCTATTAACGCGATTAGAACTCATTATATAGCTAGAACAATTGCATCACAGGTATTGGGGTCTTGAAGGGTGCGGACAATTTGTACCAACCAAAACCCTGCATACAGTTTTCAACTCTTTGGTCCAACTATTGCTGCGTTTTCTCGGACAATTGTGGCAAGGCCCCTGCAACTAAACTTCAAAAGCTTCAAAATCGACCAGCAAAGGTTTTGACCTTTTTAAGCTATGATGCTAATGCCAACTGTCTTACTCAGGAAGCTTTGCTGGAAAAAGCTTGATAACAAACCAAAAACTCACACAGCAGTAATGGTCGTCTATAAACCCATTAACGGTCTTGCTCCTGATTATAAGCGCTCCATAATTAACTGACCGTGTTAGCGTATCAAATTACTCTCTGTGAGACTCTGACAGCAAACTGGCTATTCCTAAGCCTCGCACAAACCTTCTTAAAAATAGCTTAAGATACAGAGGTACAGCGCTTTGGAATGACCTTCCAGTCTAGTTGCAGTAAGCTGACTCACTTAATAATTTTAAAAAGGGCTGTTGTTGCTACTTATAGTTTTAGATATATTCTTAAAATTTGGCATGGCTCTCTTGAAAAGAAGGCATAGTACCATTAATATTTGAAGGGCAATGATCTCAAACCCTTAGCCTATTGGGAAAGAAGGGGAATGATCTCAAACCCTTAGCTTATTGGGAAAGGAGGGATATGATCTCAAACCCTTAGCCTATTGGGAAAGAAGGGGAATGATCTGAAACCCTTAACCTAATGGGAAAAGAGTCGAACGATCTCAAACCCTTAGCCTATTGGGAAAGGAGAGGAATGATCTCAAACCCTTAGCCTATTGGGAAAGAAGGGGAATGATCTCAAACCCTTAGCCTATTGGAAAAGGAGGGGAATGATCTCAAACCCTTAGCCTATTGGGAAAAGAGTCGAAAGATCTCAAACCCTTAGCCTATTGGGAAAAGAGAGGAATGATCTCAAACCCTTAGCCTATTGGGAAAGGAGGGGAATGATCTCAAACCCTTAGCCTATTGGAAAAGGAGGGGAATGATCTCAAACCCTTAGCCTATTGAGAAAGAAGTCGAATGATCTCAAACCCTTAACCTATTGGGAAACGAAGGGAGTGGTCTCAAACCTATAGCCTATTGGGAAAGGAAGGTAATGATCTCAAACCCTTAGCCTATTGGGAAAGGAGGGGAATGATCTCAAACCCTTAGCCTATTGGAAAAGGAGTCGA
>JAOTRI020098671.1:0-14481 GCA_028564885.2 Zoanthus sanctaehelenae | reverse complement strand
ATGGCCTGATCGTAAGATAAGTTGGGATAAATTATGCGAAGTGCTCTGCGCTGTAGCCGCTCTAGGTTGTCACTTAGTTATTCTTGCATTTCGTTATTGCGTTTTATCCACTCTATCCCCCTAAACGTCAATTTGAAGTTTAGCATTTATTAGATTCATTTTTCATGCAAGCAAACAAACTCAGAAAACATCACATGCTTAAAGGGAAGTCGGAAACACCTTTCAAGTGCGTAGCCTGAAGAGGGATATTGCAACTACCAATTATTAAGATCTCGGAAACACCCCCCAAACTGCAAGCAGGTTATGCATGCAATTACTATTCGCTTTTTGAAAGGCAAGTATAGAAAAAAATGAATAATTGTTGGGATAAAATAGAATTAAGAAGCGGGTCCCTGCACGCCCTAGCGACACACCTGTCTTTTAAAATTAAAAGTTTTAAAATTAATATCTCATTACATTTTTTTGTTCACTAGTTAAAATTATATGCTGTTGTTCCAACTTGCCCTAATTTTGAAAAAGAATGTTAGTGTTTTTAAATAATTTAAAGTAGAACATACGTTTTGTCTTTTCAGAAAACAATCGTGGGCGATTGTGAGGTTTCTTATGCTTTTCCAAACTTCGCAATGAATCCTAAACGACGACGTTTTTTCAGAATAACGAAGTTTATTAACTACAACAAATGCAGAAAACGAGCACAGCTGAAACAAACATCGCTGGAAGCGCAGAAATGTCATAACTGCCACGGAGTAAGTAGTGTGTGCATTGTGTTATTACTTTTCTATAAAAACTAAAATTGTTTCCGAATCATAAGAAAATAAATAGAGACTGATTACAATTGGCCTCAGTCTACAGACCAGTGTTGTCCCCTTCTTAATGAGGACTGGACACTAAAATGCAACCATATCATTGATAAAGGCATCTGGATACATACCGATAGATTTGACACAAAACTTTTCACTAATTGCTGATATTTTCACTATATGTCTGCAGAAGAACCTACATTCGAATATCATTAGGAATGTTAATTACATACTGGAACTTTTAAACGTCCTTTATAAAAATTAGGATTTTCTATATGTTTCGGATCAACCTTGTTTTATCTTTTTTGTATCTTTTCTTGGATATAAGTAATTAAGATAAAGGATAATCATTTTTTGTAGAGCCCAACATCTGCTAACTACCTTCGTTCAGTTGGACAAATCAACTACGTATTGTCTTATGACCGTTCTGTAAGAAGGCTGCTCATCCGCAATGCTTGGTCTCGTGAAAGACATCTATTCACTCCTTTCTCTGAACAGGAGGGCAAAGCTGGCGTAACAGCAAGGTTAGTAGTTATTTTCTCCTCTCAAGAGAAGAAAGAAAATCTTTCTACAGAGGTGCTTCGGACTATCCAAAAACTATTGAAAGCACCAATGGTTTATAACACTATATTTCATCGGGTTAATCTTTGCTATCATTATATTGAAGAAATAGCTTGAGAAATTTAAAGTTTGAGGTTTCCTTTGTTCACATTAGAGGAGGAAAACAACAAAATCGTTTGAAGAGCATGCATGCAGTCTCAGTTTTCGAACTCGTTCATTTATGTTATCATTTCGACTGTTTATTACTGACTTAGGTATCAAGGACAGACAGGAGATTTCATAAATTTTGAAACTACCAGTTTTTGCTTCTGTAAAACCATTATTTAGATTAATTTTTTTTTTCAATTTCGTTTTAGACAATATATACAATTAAGAAGAAGTTCGAGATCAAGAGCTAAAGGTAAATAAGTTATAGTCAATTGATTGAATCATTTAATAACTTTAAACTTTGGTACATTTTCTAAGAAATTACTAGAAAACATGTTCTTTGTGCTTCATAGCCTGGTGTGGGAAAATTCCAGAGCCAATCAGTGAAAATGCACAGGAGATGTATTTGAGAGTTTTCACCTGGCCAAAAATTTTCAAGGTTGCAGACTTAGTATGCAGATTGCATCTTATTGTAATCTGGTCAGCCTAGTCGGTAAGATTCCGATCTAATCTGGTCAGCCTAGTCGGTAAGATTCCGGTCTAATCTGGTCAGCCTAGTCGGTAAGATTCCGATCTATCGTGCGGGAGGTTCGGATTCGATTCCCGGCCGGACCAGAACTTGGAGTTCTTAAAATAATTGAGGAGAAATTGCTGCCTTTGCTCTAACATATGAAAAGGGTTAGACTTTCGCGTCTTCTCGGATAAAAATGTTAAACCGTAGGAATTATATCAAATGTTTTATGTGTGGTTTGTAATGTGGAAAGTTTCCGTCCACCCTATAGTGGTAAAGATGTTGTCCCCAATTAGTAAGCCTTTGGCCAGCTAGAAAGACTTGACACCTACATGAACTCTTTACTATTACTACTAAAAATAATCAGCGATTAATAAGTACGTTCGAATTGTGGTCATGGGTTAAGGTTGGTGTAGCAGTAAACAAGTTTTTAATCAGGCTTCGTTGTATTAGACCTAGGAATCTTTCAAAAAATATTGTTTCTTCCAAAATAGTTTGAGTTTAAACTTACCGAGTTGATGAGATGATATGATCCGCTTCTAAAATAGTTTTACCGAGTTGATGAGAATGACATGACCCGGACGATCTGCACGTGGAAGAAAAAAAGTGCGCGCGCATCTTGCCGTTGAAGTCTATGACGTTTATCCGGTACTTGCACCAACCTAAAATCGAGATTCTTTTTGCTAATGCTTGTGCCCAGGCTTCTTGCGTTCAGTTTAGAATGCGTTCTCCTAGCGTCGAACGCAATTATTATTATCATTACAATTATTATTAAGTGACTTTCAGACGGTTTCTGGTTTGTATAAAAATACACCCACGCGCTATATAATGTGGTATATTTAACAATCACTTCTCGAGCCCGAATGAGGCCGAAGCCCCAATGAGTTTTTAACTCAGAGACCATAAGGGCAAGAGGAATAATTGTTTTAGTAAAATCCAAGTAGTTGGTCAAAAAAAATATCGAGACAAAACATCTTTCGCTAGTTAAAGCTATTGTTTTGGTTTTCAAAGCCGGCACTTTTCGCTACTAGTGGGTTATAACAAATAGCTTAGTAGTAGCTCAACCAATCAGAACGCAGCACTGATTATAGACCACTAGTTGGATTTTACTTAAAATAAAATATTATCCTTTTTGATGAACTCTTCGTCTAATGATTTAAAAACAATACTTTCATACATTTCTTTAACTTCCTGAACGAATCTTTCAGTCAGTTTTCTTGGTTGAGATAAAACAGCTTCATCTGTCAACAGTGCAACACGGACGTAACCAGCATAACTGAAGACGGACACAGTCATGCTTGTGTCACTTATCAATGGTGGCCAGGGAATTATTGTCTCCACTTTGTTGCTGGTTATTTCTAGCTCATTAAGTGGCCCAGGAACATTGCTCAGAACCAAAGCACAATGTCTGTTAAGAGAGTAGAAGCAAAAGTTTGCAATAAAGTTTGGTAAATTCCCAATAATGTTTGAAAACAACCAACCAAAGAGAATCCAATTTGTTGAGGCCTTGAGGTTATCCATGCGTCGTTTTGTTTCAAGAAGGCGTGACTCGGGGTTTTCTTTGCCAACAGGAAGGGTAAAAAACATGCCAGTTGAATGGTTTTCTAGAGGTATACTGTTTCGTGACAAAACTGCTGGTGAACGAGTGTTTACACTAACAGCAATCTGAATGTCATCAGGATCTTTTGAGGTCTCTTCTACTAGATAGAGGCGCAAAGCGCCAGCAAGACATGCTGCTAACACATCATTAACAGTGGTTCCTGGTGGATTTAAGACCAGTAAGATAATATTCAAATTTAAAGCGTGTAACCTTTAGTTTATCATTAATAAGTGGCACAAAATTAATATTTTGGAATTTAAGATGGAGTATGTCCAATAAAAAAGTAAATTTTTAAGGAAGAACAAAAAAAGCTTGCATAAATGAGAGTTAGAGGCAGTTACCAATACATTAGTTGCAAATTCAACAACTTAAGATATTTAATAAGTGTTCTAAATTTGTAAGTATATATATATACATAGACATAGACACATACATACATACAAATTATGTATAAAATGTTATGCTCAAGCTTTTGCTTTTGAGCACTCTAAGGACTGGGTGGAGAGATTCCTTGTGAAACGTTCACTATTTGCAAATTATGCATTGCTCACTGCTCGCAGTTTGAGCACTCTGGTGACTCCACAATGCAATCCTACAATGTGTAACCGTACATCCTGTGCCCACCTTCAGGAGCTGCCATAAAGCCATTATGGTGGTAAACGGGCGGGCACATAAATAACATATATATATATACATGTCTATGTCTATGTATTAGTAGTCACCAGCTTAAATACGATGTTGAGTTCAACAAAACATTAGAAACCTCCATCCAACGACCATAAAAACCACTGAGCCACCAAGAGTGCGCTCGGTTGCCCTGGAAACTATAACAAAGTGTCAATGTTTCTTTGGCTGATACATGTCCCTCTATAAGATTGTTTTAGAACAAAACTAAACCTAGCATCTTAACAAGTCTCATATGACATAATTTTTAAAGAAAATATTTAAACATGGTTAACATAGTAAACGAAATCTTAATCTTTAGTTAACTTGATTTGTCGTCCACATCGTGACCTAGTTTTCGCTGTTGGGGAGACTTCTGTGCTTGCTACTGGTGTGTGATCATGAGGCACTGTTTTTAAGCTGTTTTTACGGGTTTACAAGGTTTTTGTTGCCATGATGCTGACAAGATTCGCACTTTTGAACCATTTCTACAATATCATCTTGATGTTTTGGACAATAAACTGTTCGTTGGGCACGATAAATAGTAGGAGTAAGACCCTGACGTGCATTATGTGAACGGTTGAGTGTTCCAGCCCTCATACTAGTTGGTATTAGTATTCTGTTGCCTTTCATTTGAAGACCGTCCAGAATTGTCAGTTCATCACGAAAACACCAGCAAAGGTGCAAATAGTGGGGCAGATCTTACATGCTTTCAGGCTAACCAGTGATTGTGAACTATGAAAGCTCTGGTAGAACTGTATCAATTTTCGTCTCTTTTTTCAGGGACTGTAAGCGAGTTGGCTCTACCTTTAGTACTTGTGCAATGCTTATTTTTAGTACGGGAACGTCTTTGGTGGGTTTGTTGTGCTCCACTTAACGAGACAGTGTGTCAGCAAGTAACACATTCTTTGATTCAACATACTTTATTTGAAGGTTATAAGTGGAAAGTCGCAGAAGCTCTCTTTGCAATCTTGCTGGCGCCAAACTGATTAGCTTCTGAAAAATTGCCTCAAAGGGCTTGTGATCGGTGTGCACTAAAACGTTGCGGCCGAATGTGTAGGTATGAAGTTTCTTGCATGCAAAGAGTACGGCGAGCAGTTCCCGTTCTATGTTGGAATAGTTTTGCCCAACAGGCGTCAATAGACTTGCTGAGAAAGCGTCCAGGTTTGCTATCTTGCGTTAAAACTGCACCGAGGCCCTTCTGTGATGCATCGATTTCGATGGTAGCTGGCTTGGAGGGGTCATAGTGGGTTAGCTGAAATGCATTAGCAATGTCTCTCTTATTAATGTCAAGTTCTTTCTGTATATGGCTGGTCCAAAGAAAGTGGGTGTCTCGTTTGAGCAGACTACGCATAAGATGAGTTTTCTTTGTCAAATTAGGAATGAAAGTCGTCAAGAAATTAACTGATCCCAGTAAGCTTTATGGTTCTTGTTTGTCTGATGGAGGTGCAAGATGTGCAATACTCTTGTCTTTCTTTAGGGCATGGTGATACACCTTGTTGGGTGATGATTCGGCCAAAGCACTCTATCTCTTTTTTCTTGTATTGCATTTGTCAGGGATAAACTTCAGTCCGGCTTGTTGTGCTCTTTCAACAGTTTCCAATAGATGGACATTATGACGCTCTTCAGATGACCTTTGTACCTTCACATCGTCTGCACATGGCAATGTGCCAGGAATGCAAAAAGTCTGTGAAGACACTGAAAGTCCAAATGGCAGACGCATGAAGCAGTACTTATTAAACGGAGTGTTGAATATGGTGAGTAGTTGACTTTGTGCGTCGAGTTGTTTCGTCCAGTACCCACTCTTGGCATCGAGAGAAGTACTGTCCGTTCGTGAAGCTGTGTTGTGCGTCTTCCTAAGACACAGTATAATGCACACTGCGAATAAGGTACTTGTTGAGATTTCTTGGATCGAGGCACAAACTTGCAGTTTACTTTTATCAAAATTATATACATATTATCTACTTTTTAAATGAAAATTTTGACTGATTTCGTAAAACAGTGGAAACTGCTAAGCCTGACACTGATAAATGACTATCTTAGTAGTAATAATACTAGTAATAATAATGTTTGTTTACCTGTTCTAACTTTGATATCTTTAATAATCTCCAAATTGATAGCAGGAGTCCAGCTGATACACTTCTTGCCTGACAGTTGATCCATGGATGGGAATGGATTATTGGCTGATGATAGTGCAAGACTTAAAAGAGTTAGTGGCCCAGTAAACATTGTCTTCCATACAGTTTTTTGCTTGTCACATGGAGTTTTTACAGGCTTTTTGACTCGTAACAATTCTGGCTTCTGATCAACCAACCTTTTGAGGTAGAAGACAAACATCAATTTATGATCATTAACTGAAACATTTTAAACTTTTATAAAAGTTGTGAAAACAGTTCAAGAAAACAGATATTAGATACTTTGGGGTTGTTGTGAGTTTCATATGAATATACAACTCAAAATAAATGTCTACTATTTAACTCGTAATAGAGTGGCAAAGTGTGACAAAACAAAAATTAAAATTTGTGAGCATGTGGGTTTTGTTAAAATCATCCAAGAGATCAAGACAAAAATGTATGTTGGTGCAAATTGTCTGAGAGATACTACCACAGATATTCTCCAATGATAATGGTAATATCTCATCACTGATGGGTGACACAATGCTAAACTTTGTCATGGAGGCATTTTTCATGTTGATCTTCTGAATATTATGTACAACCAAATTAGTGATATCGCAAATAAACCTTTTGTAACGTGATCACTTCGGTACTCTATAACAACAAACTTTTTTTGACATGGTCCCTTCAACTCACTCCCTTCATATGAGGCCCATCAAACTCTATACTCAGTTGGTCAACATCGCAAAGTTGAATTTGATCAAGGCAACTGTGCCACTCAATGTACCCATCTTTCTGAAGGACTTTCCTGGCATCACACAAGGAATGGTTGAGTGCAAAGGTGAGCCAGTGCATATTCAAATTTCATGTACAAAAACCAATCAAACCAGTTGCATTGCCTCATAGACGCATTCCCTTTCATGTTAGAAAACATGTGGAAAGAAAATTACAGCAACTTGACATCCGGGCATTAAATAAAGCCATTGTTAGAGAACGTCACATTATCCCCGTTGATGATGTAATACATGATCTAGATGGTTAAGTCTTCGCCTTAACTTTGAACTTTCATTTGCTGCAGAAATTTTTCGAAAAAAGTAAGTGATACAATTCAGGGAATACCTTGTGTCAAGAATATTAGTGACGACATTTATATTGGTGGCATAGATAATAAGAACCATGACCAATATTTAAAATAGTTAATTTGTAAGCTTCAAGAGAATGTCAGTTTAGAGTCCCTTCTCTGCTCTTTTTATGGTCACATATTCTCTGAGAAAGGTTTGTCACCCGACCCAAAAAAGGTCAAAGCCCTCCAAAGTGTTACACCAGTTAATGTAACTGAAGTGAGAAGTTTACTCAGTTCCACTGCATTCTGTTCAACAATCCATATTCAAAACCATCTGCCAAAATCGAATGTTGGCTTCTTGATCTACAGCAGTATCGTTTCACAGTTGAGTATCGTCCTGGCATTTCAAACCCAGCTGACTACGCCTCAAGACACCCTGAAGAATATGTTGTATTTATTGCAAAGAATGCTGTACCAAAAGCCATCATCTTGTCTCAGATAGAGTCAACAGCAGCAAAAGACCCAACCCTCCAAGCAGTTATGGCTGCAGTCAGATCTGGTTGCTGGCATAAAGCCCCACCCAATGTCTCACTGTCTGAATTATCTCATTATGAGCAAATAAACGAACAACTGGCCTGCACTGAACCTGTTCTTTTGAAATCCGATCGCCTTGTTGTACCAGCAAGCTTGCAAGAAGAAATAGTTGATATTGCCTACGAAGGTCATCTTGTTATTGTGAAAACAAAGGCCCTTTTGAGAGAAAAAGTGTGGTTTCCTTGCATGGACAAGATGGTGGAAAGTAAGATTAAAGAGTGCTTGCCCTGCCATGCCAAATTGTAACCCCAGTTTATACAAGAGAACCGCTTCAAATGTCCGTCTTGCCAGACAACCCTTTTGACGAAATAAGTATTGACTTTGCACATGTCAGTGGTGAAACCCTACTTCTAATGATTGATGACTATTCAAGATTCCCATTTGTTGAACCAGTATCATCTACATCTGCTAGTGCTGTCATACCAACGCTAGAGTAGCTGTTTGCTACAGTTTGCTACATTTGGAACACTCATATAGTTAAGTCAGACATTGGATCACCTTTTAACAGCGACAAATTTGCAACATTTGCAGAAGTGCTTGGATTCTGACATCGAAAAGTCACACCTCTTTAGCCCAGAGCCAATGGTGAGGTAGAAAAATTTGTAGACATGAAAGAAGTCTATCAAAGCAGCAAAGACTGAAGGAAAAAATTGGAGAAAAGCGTTGCAATCCTTTCTGTGCACCTATCGCAAAACACCTCATGCAACTACTATGTGTTGTTAATGAAACATGATCCCACAAGCTAGCAGTGCTGATCCAGTGTCTGAGATAATTCGTAAACATGTTTCGTTACAAAAGATGAAGATAAAATCCTATGCTCACAACAAGCACCATGTAAAACCTTGCAACATCGACCCTGGTAATTCAGTGCTAGTCAAAAGACCATTCAACATGATAAAAGGGTCAACAGTTTACAATCCTGACCCAATGACTGTTGTGCATCGTAAAGGATACATGATTACTGCTAAAGATGAGAACACTATGCAGTCACAAAAATTTCGTCATTCTTTAAGAAACTAAACCTGCAAATACCTAATACTAATTTAGACACTCAAGATTTGGCTGAAAACCTTACAGATTTGATCAATAATCCAAACCTTGATTCCTCAACTCAAACTGCTTCAAAATCTGCGACTTCAAAAGTACGAACACCACCTAAGCCTGAAGTTTCCAATGAGAAAAGTCTAGTCGAAGTTTCTAGAGAGGATCCATCAGAGAAAGAAAAGCCACAGCCACTGCGAAGGTCAACTAGGAAGAGGATCCCAAAAAAGATATTTTATCTCTAAGCTGGAACAATCTATTTAGAACTGATTAGTTTATAGATAAGTTGGAAAGCTATGTGTATTAGCAATTTATGTATTGGTTATCCAAGTTTGATTTGAAACAATATGATAGTTATGTTTTGCGACTAGTTGAGTTATCATAGCATCGTATAATTGGTTAAACATTTTAACTATAGTTTTATAACTAGCAGGAAGGAGAAGTAAAGTAATAAGTATTATGGGATATATTAATTAATAAGAGAGTGGTTGACAATCAATGGGGTGTGGCGTGTACATATGTTAATAAAAGTAAGTTTGTTTTATAAAATAGTTGTTCTGTCTTGACCCTTTCTCCAAAGTTTCTTGCCATTGGGTCAAATACAAACTTTCTTACCCACTTCAAGAGGAGGTAAATCTATTCTCCTTTTATTTCTCATAGTTCAGTTTTGCCTTTTCGTAATTGTCGCATCTTCATCGCTATGATGACTTTCTCTGGCTCAACTGTCTGAGGCTGCAAAAGGCGTCTGTGCATCTGAAGTGTGATTCTGGTTCTATGGCTCATCTACATCTGCATAGGACACATGTTTATGTCCTTAAATGGTGAACTTCTGTATTTGAGTAGACCGTCAAAAGGATCTTTTTTACCAGCATCAGCTTTCTTCAGGATTGTCTTTGCAGTCTGAACTGCCGCACCATTTGACTGCAGGTATTCGGGAGAGCTGGTAGTATGTTGAAATGCCAAATCTTGTGCAAATTCTTTGAATAGGTGTGTGCTATAAAATATTTTCTTGTGTTACTATACGAAGATCCATTATCACAAACACCTTCTTGGGGAATTCCATACCTTGCAAAGATCTTCTTCATATTGCTAATCAAACATGTGGCACTTTCATCTTGTCGCAATTGTTCAAAGTAGTTAAAGTAAAGTCGGTGACTACTAATTACGTCTGTTGTAAAATACTGCTACCTTTGCTATTTAGTATAACCCTGAGGGCCTGTGCTGTTGTTAGAGGACACCCCTCACGTGAAGGGGCCACGTTGTCAAAAAAATTTTTTTGCTTTTAGGAGTTAAATAGTTGACATTAATTCTGTCAGAGTAGTATATTCATATGATCATCAAACTTACAACATAAGTTATAACTCACTCTAATGGAAGCTCTAGCCTGCATTATGAGAGGCACAGGGTTGATGACAAATGTGAAAAAAAGTTATTCCCTACCACACCCCAGCCATTGAGTATTATATATAAGAAAATACTCCCTCATTACATCCTAAATTCCTGCTTGTAGTATGGCCTTAGTATAAACTGTATAATTTATCTAGTGTATGGTGGCCGATTGGGGCCACTGTTAAATTTATATATTTTGCTACATTTTGTTTATGTTAACATTCATGCCATAGACCAGAATGCCAATGGGCCACCATACTAGTGGCTGCACTAAACAATTAATAGCCAAGCATATAAGTTACATCTCTCTAAAAGCACATATACTAATACAGCTCTATAATAAGTTCATATTTAGTTCTTTAAAAGCAAGTATTAACTTACAAACACATATTAGTTAAATATTAAAATATGCATCAAGTTACATTTTTTTCATGCTAACTATTGAAATAGTTTACTTTTGCTTACAACTTTAATACATACTTTGCAATTAATCCAATCATGGCAAAACCATCACCAATGGCATGATGAATTCGAACATAAAGAGCATGTTTCTCTACTTTTGAGTTGAAGGGGATAACAACAAATTGCCATGGAGACAAGTCCTCATCCATAGGTGAGGAGAACAGGTCACTCATACATGCCTGAAGTTCTTCCTCTGAGTTTGGTGGAGGACCATCGTAAACTAACACATGCTTTTTGATATCAAAGTCACTTTCATCAGTCCAAACATAGTGTCCATACTGTTCCACAACACGCTTGTGCATTCGTTTGTAACTCGGTTCTTCCTTGGCAGTCTTGAAAATGCAATTTAAAAGTAACTGCTGCAAATCTTCAATATCATAAGGTCCCTTGACAACAAACAGCCCTGTGATGAAATACCGATTGTTTTCTTTCTCATAAACAAATGGCACATCTTTGCTAGCCAACACTCTCCCGAGCCTGTGGTATGAAATAAAAGCAACTTGCAGCCATTTGAAAACCCTAAATAACAAATACAGTGGGAGGGTGACAATAGTAAACAATATCCCTAGAAGTATTGCTATCAGATGCAAGATTCCATAAAATACTGCAGGAAGTGCTGACTCCAAGTATTTGGCATAAAGGTTCATGGCAGACCCAAATTCAGTAACTGCAAATGAATTCCTGCAAAAAACAAAAAAATTGTGAAATTTTCTGTTGTTGACTGTATATTGATAGCGGATTTCGATGCTCGTGAAATCAAAACTAAGCCGCAAGAGTGAGCAATTGAGATATTAATGTCTACATCATGCATCTACAGACCTGCAAATTCTCCTGGTTTGCCAGGAGACTTCGAGTTTTTTCCTTTTTCTCTGGGACTCCGGCCAAAGTGCTGAAATCTACAAGTTTTTTAAGAAAAACCTGAGTGTCAAACAAAGCTTCTTGGAATTTTTTTTTAAATCTTTATCAAGAGACAAACAGGCCCCTTTTGGACTGGGAATATAAGTTTTTAAGATTTTAACAGGTCCAGACCAATAATATCTAGTAAAAGCCCGTTTTCCTCCATGGACTTTTGCACCTTATAATAGTTTTAGCAATAAAGTGGAACATTTTATTAAATCTCCAGTTTTTTTGCTAAATCTCCAGGATTTTTGTTTTTTCACCTCCAGGTTTTTCCCAACTGGAGTTGGCAAGTCTGCATCTAATTTGTATCTTAGAATGTGCACACTAGTTGAATCAGCAAACTAGAAAGAGTCAGTGCAAGAGACCATGCATGCATGTGGAATTGTGCATGAGTCTGCTTAACATATCCTAAACAAGTACATGGTTTACTCAACAAGAAAATAGACAAATCAGCTTTCAGTGTAGGTGGGGCTTTATTCATTTTCATGGGGACCAAAGCGCTTCACTGATCAGCTCTTGAATTCTCCCAAACGTGTGCCTCGGTTTTCATAGTGCAATGGAGGCACAGAAAAAATGTTTTATTTCTTTTATAAAATATTTATTCCATTTGCAGGACTCTGAGAAAGAGAATTACAACCGCTTTGCTATTTGTGTTTATTTCATGATCATTTTACAAAATCTCCTTACGACGACTAGCTAATACATCATTTTTATACTTCATTGGCCTATGAAAACACACCTCTCGGCCAATAGAAACCATTGTACTATCTTAAATATTTTAAAAAGTATGATAAAACTTGCGCTTCAATGTTTTAAATCTATTTTTATTCTTTTCTGAGCAAAATAGTAGAGGTACTGAATTCAGGCCCCCACCCCCAGCCCCTATGGTGGCTTTGAAGAGCCTTCTTCAAACATACAGGTGTCCAAATCTGTAACTCTAATATTCCCTTTTTGTATATTCAAATTACAATTAATGACCAACCTGTGAGTTTTATATTAACATGTGTCAAGAATGATTGCAGAGAAAGTTATTTAAATTAACAAAGACGTATATATAGTTGGAACAGCATGAATTTTAGCACATATTGACACACAAATTCCCCAAGCTTAAATGGCAACAATTTTAAGTCTTTTATCTCATTCAAATTAGCCTGCTAGCCCCGTTTTGAGTAACAAATATCTTTTCAAGATGATGCTTAATTTGAATGAAGACAAAAGAATATTAAATACAACCACTATGCAAAGATCTATTATAGTGAAATTTCCGTACTCGCGCTAACTATTTTTTAATCAAACAAACTAAACCCTTGCCCAGACCCTTACTTCAATAGCATAAATATACGCGTCGAAACTACACGCATTGTTTTAATTAAGTACGCCCCAGTAAGAAAAATGATTCAAGTACTGTTCGGTTGATCATAGTTTGTGTTGTTCATAGCGCAAAACTTTTAATTCTATTATTTGGGCCTCTTGGATGAGTAGTAATAAATATATATTTTGTTGTGTATGGTTCGTTAAATGTACATTCTTTGTTTAAAAAACTGTTTTAAAAATAATGTGAACCACAATGACTACATATGATGCGTGCAACTATTGTGATATAACACTCGCCATGGTGTGTTGTTCAGCATGACAGAAGTTTCGAATTTTAAAATGTAGTGAGATTCTTTCCTTTTTTAATTTTGTATGAAAAATATTAAACAAAAGAAATTCATTCACTAAAACTTAGAATGGGCTTTCAATTTAAGCAACTTTTTCTTATGCGTTTAACGACGCCATGCATTGCCAGTGATTTCGGTATGACAAAAGATTACCCACGCTATTTTTACATCAACGTCCAAGATCACACAAAACTTTGTTTCATCCTCCAAATACTTTAAGTATTGGGGATCCATAACCGGGAACAGAAAAAAAGCACAGATTTTATCACAACCGGCTAAAACAGGATAGGAAAGCAGAACAATTTCATCTAATTTTAAAAGTTTATAAAGTAAAAAGCTTTTTCATATATCAAACACGAACATAATGTACTCTGATAACCGATCCTTACCTAAAAATCTCTTGTTATAGTTGTTCCTTTAGGTTCTTGACTTCGTCAGTGACAAGCTGGCAAAATTTTACATAAACGATACAAGGGCAAACTTCGGTTCGAAGCAGTTCGCTAAGGGGCCACGGACAAGTTGTTACGTTACAAAGGCAAATTTGATCTTACTTTATCTAATATCTGATGGCTACTGTTCTGTTACAGCACTTAAGAGTCCTTCATCCATGAAAGTAAAGAAAGTCGGTACTATAACAAATATAAACTCCTTTGAACTTATGTTAATCTAACATGCCACGTGACGTCAAACAAATCATATTCGTTTCAAAATTTTGGCATGTACTACAATCGAAACCGCCGGAACGAAACGACCGGAGCCACCGGAGCCACCGGTACCACCGGAACAACCAAAGCGAAACTACCGGAATACATTTAAAAAAGGAGTCACATCATTTATTGTCCCCAAGTTCTTTTTGCCGCCATAATTTTAACTTATCTCCCCTCCCAGGTAATAAACCGTATTAGTATCACCCAACTAGTGGACTATTGCAAATCCAGCATTTTGATTGGCTACGCTACTAGTGGTCTATTAGTA
>JAOTRI020098660.1:0-14486 GCA_028564885.2 Zoanthus sanctaehelenae | reverse complement strand
ATCCGTAATCAAACAAGAGAGTTAAACAAATACTAACAATGTAAGTGAAACTGTGCAGGCCTGTCACCCCACTATAACAAGAACATTTATTAAAAATGATAATTAACTTATGGCAAATAGTTCATACAGTGTTATTGAAAATTTTGCCTTTCTTGGGCTTCGTGGCTATTAAAAGTTTGCAGAAACCAATTTTTACATCACAAGTTCAGTTACCAAATCGCAGATATATTACATCACTTAAGACAAACTGGCAAAGAAAGTCAGTATGGTTTTATCTACATCACAAATGATAACAATAATTTAAAATTAGTCATTGAACAAAACTAAATCTGAATTGGAAAACCACATACGGTACATGTTATTCATAACGTCTAAAATCCAGTAGAGAACATTAAGGGTTGGTATTCCGGCCAAAACATTTAAGAATTCAGTCAAAAAATGGAATGGGTCTGCGATCTAATTGTCTGGGATAGGATACTGTTTCTGGTAGGAGAGTTATGATAACATCAATGTCATATATCTATGCATTAACAAACCGACGCCATCCCTAACTATACACGCTTATGAAAAACGCAAGTATATTTTGGGTTTTGATTTCAAGGGTCTGGGATATATAGGGTATAAGTTTTAATTAAAAGGAACACGATGGATTTTAAAACAGTAGGTCATTCCATTCAAAAATGATTTTAACAAAGAAACCGTATTTACTTCAATTTCAGTTTGCCGATTTAACTTGCAGTTTGTAGTATTATCTAACTTGTAGTCGTGTAGTATTATCTAACTTGCAGTTTGTAGTATTATCTAACTTGCAGTTTGTAGTATTATCTAACTTGCAATTTGTAGTATTATCTAACTTGCAGTTTGTAGTATTATCTAACTTGCAGTCTTGTAGTATTATCTAACTTGCAGTTTGTAGTATTATTTAACTTGCAGTTTGTAATATTATCTATCTTGCAGTTTGTTGTATTATCTTACTTGCAGTTTGTAGTATTATCTTACTTGCAGTTTGTAGTATTATCTAACTTGCAGTCTTGTAGTATTATCTAATATGCAGATTGTAGTATTATCTAACTTGCAGTCTTGTAATATTATCTAACTTGCAGTTTGTAGTATTATCTAACTTGCGGTTTGTAGTTTTATCTAACTTGGAGTCTTGTAGTATTTTCTAACTTGCAGATTGTAGTATTATATAACTTGCAGTGTTGTAGTATTACCTAACTTGCAGTTTGTAGTATTATCTAACTTGCAGTTTGTAGTATTATCTAACTTGCAGTTTGTAGTATTATCTAACTTGGAGTCTTTTAGTATTGTATAACTTGCAGATTGTAGTATTGTATAACTTGCAGTGTTGTAGTATTTTCTAACTTGCAGTTTGTAGTATTATCTAACTTACACTTTGTAGTATATTATCTAACTTACACTTTGTAGTATTGTTTAACTTGCAGTTTGTAGTATCATTTCTATTTACGTAGTGTTTCAAACGTTTACTTTATTAAGCATGTCTTTATGGGAGCATGCAAACGAAACACTGCCTTTAGTAAAATTATTAAGACCAGCAGTTTGAAAAATTGACGAAAGACATTTAGTTTGATATCAAAAGAACTAAGTGAAGATATTCGGCTGCAGTTGGGGTATAGAGCAATAACTGACTATACTGTGACATAAATCTTACTGTATCGGTAGGCCTAGTATCATGGTCAGTAAATACCAAGGGTTAACTGTACCGTGTAAAATTATTCAAGAATTCAAACTAAAAACTAACAATACACGGACATTAATAATACCATAGTCATTTGGTTGGTAAGTTACCATACACAAGCTATCGACAACGAACTATTTTAACAAATTCTGATCGGAACGATTGATTCATAACTCCATAAACTATTGGATTAATCACACTGTTGATAAAAGTTGGAATAATGCGCATAAAAGCAAGATAATTAAATGCAGCTAACGGAAGCACGTTGAAAATGATAAGCAATGTGGTTAAATATAAAGGAAACATACACAGATAAAATCCACCAATCACTACAGTTAATAATATTGTTATCTTGGTTTCCTCCACTCCATACGGAGAGTTTCCTGCTTGTGAGGACGTGGCGGTAGCGTTGTTATGGCGACGGATGGTTTTGAGAATCTTCACGTAACAGAAAACCACTGCCAAACTGGGTGGACCAAGATACAAACTTGCTAGTGTTGTGGAATACAGATGAGAATATTTGTTTGAAAATGTCACTCGATCAATTGTGGGATTTGACTTGCTGTTTTCATAGCCAACTCCAAAAAGGGGATATCCAATACTGACAAGAGCTATGGGTAGAATCCATGTTGTGGCCGACATCACCACGGAACTTTTTTTGGAGTAGATATTTCCATACTTTTCGGGTCTGACAACTCGGAAATATCTGTTGATTGCTAATAGCATGATATTAGATATTGATGTGTTTGAACAAATGTTTATGCAGTAAAACATCACTTGTGAGACGGTTTCTCCTGCAATCCACATATCACAGAAAGACGAAATGGTAAAAAACGGCATCACCATAACTGCCATGAGTAGATCTGTGAGAGCCAGTGACAAAATAAAGGTGCCGGTAACTGTACGTAGCGAAGGGTTCCTGTAAAACGCCATGCAGACCAACAAGTTACCGACAAAGGCTGCGATGTTGAGGACGAGGAAGATGAGCGACTCAACAACAACCAAAACTGTTCCTCTGAGAGGCACAGAAATTGTTGATGAAATATTAGAAACATTCAACGGCAAAGTTGTGTTCATAATTAACTCGCGTTTTGGAGGCTATCCACGAAAAGATAGAAAATAAGATTTGAGCAAGGCAAAGGTTTCGAGGCACAGTTTTATTAACTGCTGCGTTAATCTGAGAAGAAGCCTTCGATGCCAAGTCTGGCTACCAGTTTTATAGACGAAAAACGATGAAACTCTTAAGGCAATTTAAACGTTAACCGCTTTGTAATGGCTCTTGAAAATTTCATCAGTTTTTGTTTATATAAGATATGCGTAGCTTTTCTAACTTTCTGGAAAAGGAATGAGTTCAATGAGACAATGACAACCGTTAAGGTTTCTATAAGATTTTGTTCGCATTAACTCTTTAAATACACCGTTTTTAATAAAATGTATTGTTTCGTTTCAAAAAGCTCTTTAAACTTCGGAATAAATGGTTTTCCTTTAATCTATAAACTAGTAAAAATTTATGAAGCCCAATTAAAAAATTTTTCACGATGAAGAGTAAGTGGATTGTGTCCGGGTAGTGAATATAGACTTCTTAGCTATTATGGACAAAAATTGCTAATCAGAATGCTTGTTTTTGCATTCCAAATTATGCCATTTCATTGTAAGATGTATACAGTTGTTCTTCCTAAAGCGCTAGAAACAACCACTCCCTTCCTCTCCCCAAAAAAAATCAATTTCACGAAATACTACCTATTTTTCTATTTATCCTTCACTTCCAAATAATGTGAACGTTGTACTGTTTTTTAAATTTTATTTTTTGTGTTAGATGAACCACTTGTTATAAGTCAAGTGACGATGAGAACAACGGCTGGCGTCGTTTTGATGGCACTGTGAACTTCTTCAATCTCTCAATTCTTTTTAAAGAATTTCTAAAGAAAAAGATTTCGATATAACGATCTATTATATTCTTGCACGCAACTTTATTGTTCATTTTAAATCTTAGCGGCAAGACTTAGAAGTAATTGTTGGTTTCTTTTTTCAATGAAAACGACTAAAAGAAGCTTTTAAATCGTACACTTCAAGGTAAAGATATTCAAATTTGTTTGATAAAAATTTTAAAATGCTTGGTTATCTGGTTACTGTTTCAAACAATTACTGAGTTCTGAAAGTTTTGATTTTTCTCTCATTATATAATATATATATTTACACTATTTATAGTTAAACAATAAAATATGCATTGATTCTTTGCATAGCAGTTGTCAAATGTGTGGGAACTTTTATGTAGGCTTCAGATTAACCTATTGCCAATTTGAGTATGACCATCAAAAGCATTACCAAAACTTCACACTTTTTCTCAAAAGATGTTCTGAAATATATCCACTTAACACCTACTTTATTGTTGCACGTAACGAAACTGTTCAGTGGCGAAACATGCAAAGTTTAAAAGCGATTTTTATCGTTTTCAGTAATATACAGCGACAGGAAAAAACTCATACATTCAATTAAAAATATCTTATATTAACGTTTTATTGACCCACACATTTTAAATTGTTATGTAAATAAATCAAAGGTATCCTGCGGTAAACTCGTGGAGTAAGTAAGATACTCTGTCAGGGTGTATACTATGTAGTATGGCTGATATTTTTACTCGTCCTGTGTATTTTGACTAGCCCCTTTGGGCTCGTCAAAATACTACAAGACTCGTAAAAATATCCAACCATACTACATACTAAACTGTCTAATAAGATATATCTATTATACAATGCTTGTTCATACATTTTTAGGAGTAAAAAAATGTTAAGCAGGTTGTCGCTTTCGGTTGAAATTTTTGTTTTTAAATTTATACTTCTACATAATATATGAAGATAGTCCTCATTAGACATTACATCTTCTCGGGAGTTTGTACAATTCCTGTTTTTAACAAGTTACTAACTACGTCATTAGACTTATACCTTGAACAGTGACGAGTGCATGTGCAGTGTCCTTGGAATTGGTACCAGAAGCAGTAACTTGGCAGCTGTATAAACCACTGTCTTGATAACCAACTTGACTTATTCTCAAAAATCCCATCTTGTTTTTTTTGCCTTGTGTATACCTAGGATTTCGTTGCAGCTTCATGAAGAATTTCAGCCATTCAAACTTCACTTCAATGGTACTTGACGGAGTATCAACTCCACAAGTTAACCTTACATCTCGACCAATGTTCACTCTTACGCTTGATGGAGGTCGGGTTATTGCTGTTTCGTCTTTGAATAACGAAGAGAAACTAATGTTAAAAGCATTTTTTTGGAAATTAATGTTAAAATCATCTCAGTTTTGGCTAAAAAAGGTTAAAAACTTTTAAGACAGTACAGAATATACACTCAAGTTACTTCATTTGGCGGGCTTTTGGGCGCACGTCCAACTGTTTTCCCGCCTTTTTATTTAAGATAAGTTTAATTTGCAGAGTTTGGGTTTCTTGTGAAGCAGTTTGGGACATTATTAAACGGTTTTTCTATTAATTTTTTTTAAAAAATGGAATTCCATCTATTGTCAGATTTACTGAATACCAGAATTGCAATTGTTTTGTTTAATGGTGCGAACATTTGGAAGCGAAAACATACAGATTCAGTCTGACTTGACGGCGTAAGAAAACACTTCAAATGCTAGTTGTGTTCTTCCAATGCTCTTTTGAAACACTGAACTAACTTCCCGAAAGATATGCTGATAAATTCTAAAACAAGGAACTCGCTGTTTTTATTTTACGATTTAATTTCAACTTTTGCAAAGTTCAGTAATGGCTTCATTTCGCATTTGATTAAAAATTATCTTCGCGTTCTATCTTTTTAAAATCTTTCTCATGAACGACTTTCTGTTATTTCAAATTTATTCCATTTGAAGTTAATATGACATTTTAATTAATTATGTATTTATTTATTTAATTAAACAAAATTATTTGTTTAAACTTGACTCTTGCTTGAAGTTTGTTGTGTAAGGCGCGCCTTGCAACGCAGTGAACTCAGCTTGCTTATTTAAGAGTTGATTACTTATATTTTGTGGGTGTATATGTAAACAAACTTCTCACTTCCAGTAACTAAACGTTAAATAATTTACTTGATCATTTACGTACTATGAACTTTTAGTCTTCCGCTTTTCGAGGCCCTTCCCAGCCTGTTAGTTACTACGCAGGTGTACAAATTGCCATCAAGTGTTGTGACATTCGTTATCTTTAGGTTACCGTTAGATAAGATGCGGAATCTTCCCCGACTCGAGATAACCGAGGAACCTTTCTTCCACGTAATGGTCGGTTTTGGAATGCCGGTAGGATTACAGTGCAAAATCACGGTTGAACCAACCAGTGCGTTAGTAATATCCAGCGGATACTTGCTCCCTTTACCAAATCCAGCAGGTATTTCTGCCACACAACAGACAACTTAGGGTTAGTAATACAACTGGGACACTGTTTAGGATTATAGACGCCAAAAACTAGCTTTTTATTGTTCACTCAACTAGAAAACAATTTTTAAAGCAATATGTGAAAACACATTGTACTAACAATCTTCAGTAGAAAATCAAGGATAAAATAAGATAATTGAAGGAGATGATCCCTCTATGAAAGCGGGAAAATAAATATTGACAACAAATATAACAAATTACATCAACGAGTGGAATTACTAGTTCATTCTGAGGTAAATTGGTTCTGCGAAAGGACCTTTCCCGACATAGTATGAATGTCAGGGACTCGTAGATAGGCGAGGCAGCCGAGAGAATACATTAACGAAACGTAGGGTAATGCCGGAATAATGTAAGTCACTGACTACCAATCGGTAGTTGGTTTACAAGGAAAATGATGAATCTGTATTTCCATCTCTCAATTCCAACAGAATAACAAAAGAAATTTCATATAGTAAAGTTATGAGGGTTGTACGGACTGTAATGACAATACAAACCTTCTATGATGCAATTATGATAAGTCACACATATATTCGATAATGTATAAACCAACCTTGCACCTGGAGTTCCATGCTAGACGATATCTCCCCATGGTAATTTCTAGCAATACACTGGTACATTCCACCCTCTGCACTACTTAAGTCTGTAATTGTTAAATTGCCTCCTATGAACCCGTATTTCGAAGAGCTACCGACGAGATCTCCATTGAAGTACCAATCGTAACTAATCGAAGGGATTCCATACGCCTTGCAGGGAATTGTAACCAAGCTTCTCAAACCAGCTGACAAGTCCATTGGCTTTATAATCCATTCAGGTTTAGCTGCACATAAGAAAAAGATTTGTATAAAAATGGAAGAACATTCAGGAAAATCATATTTATATAAAAAAACACTCTTAAAAACGATCTCTGGATGAAACTTTATACGTTTTTGAGAAAGCTTGATAATGACCGTAGAATGACTGCCGAAAGCTCATTTTTATACATTTTCGTCCAGAGATCCACCACCGAACTGATAAGATGTTACATATTCAAAACCTTAGTAAGTTGGCTTTATGTCGCGAGAAACGTTCGCCTGATGGTTTTACCGTCTTTCAAAAGGCAATTACCAGATTCAGCCTCAAGATCATTAACGCCCGTCATCTTAAGTGGATGAAACTTTTACTAAGTGAGCTAATATATCATTTGTTATATTTGTCATGTGTTGGATGCAGTCCCAGTGATTATCCGGCTTTCCAGTTACATCCCACAATCATTTCGCTTTTCCTGTCCTATGACCTTACTACCCACAATAGTGTCTACAAGTACTTAGTAATTGTGCGAATGTGCTGTACATGTTTACATTGCAACTTTCTCTTCAGCCCATTCCCACAGGCATATAAGTGTTGCCAACTCTACGTATTTTTGCATATTCTACGCATTTACAAACATGAAAAACGTCTACGCACATTTTCTGATAATGTTGTGTAGTTCTACTCATTGATAAAAGTCCCGTCACTGAAATATATTTGCAATCCATTACTTTGCATTACTTACTGTGTTTGGTGCGTTCCGCTCACAGTGATGGTTTAGTTCCGGGTACCCAGCTAGTATGGGACACGTGACCTCGTTCAAGTTCTCTTTATATTCAAACCGGATCATTCAAATTACGGAATCGAGTAGAAAGGATGTATTATGTCGAGCACAAAGAACGATTTTCAGTCTACCTATTGAATTGATTTCAATGTCGGTAACACTGGGCATTAGCCTTTTATTGTTCTTTTGCTTCGCTACCCATTTTAAAGATTAAATTTTTATTATAGCAGCACACATGCAGTAAATATTACTTATACGATTATCAATCAAACCATTTGTCATGTATTTCACTTTAACGTATTAACAGCTTGAAATATTAATAGCATACCTTCCATTCTTACATAAGTTGATCGAGACACAGGTCTCCCGGATCCAGCAAAAGCTTTACATTTGTATTTCCCAGCATCCAATGGAGAAAATTTTCTGATCACTAGTTTGCGGGAATTTCCATTTAGTTCACCTAGCTTAGCGTGAAGACCTTTCTTTCGTAGAGTTATTCGAGGCACTGGACTGCATATGTAGACGCAAAAATATTTATCAGACAATAATAACTGAAGGAAAAAATAGCGGCAAGAACAGAACAAAGGAATTTCATCTAAGGGAAAGGTAAAAGTAAGCTTTTTTACGTGAACCAAAGAAATTCCAAACATAAACATAAATCATTGGGAATCGCTCAGATAACGAAATTGCTAGGTACATTATTCATATATCCAGTTTCTTACTAAATGCAGTCCGTGAAAGTTCACTTACAAGCCATAAGCGATGCATTCTAAAACGAACTCCTCTCCTTTGATAGCTTTCCTTCTCTTTGAAAACTCAGAAGCTATCCGGGGCGGTATGCTTGATAGCGATGGTGCTGTTAAGTTAAACAGAATATACATGTTGCAACTTTACGGTTGAAAAAATCAATAGGTAAATGTGTAGGTTAAATTTACAATTTACAAAGTTAGAATTAACAAAGTAATGAGGTCAAGGTGTCAGGATTGTTTGCTAATACACTAAAATTAATTAACCAGGTTGTTAGTTTTGGGAATTTTGTTTTCTTATGTTCTCAAGTGATTTGAGATTCCGTGAAACCATGTACGCAAACTAGTCTAGTGGGTTTAATCTCGAAAAGATATTCCACAGTAGCTTCAGAGGTATTATTCTGCTAGACCGGAGAAACTGATGGAGGATTCCATGGCACCTGCATGGTTATTATTAATATATTTTTAAATGATGATAATGGTGGTAACAATGAAAACAATCGTGGTGATAATGATAATATTGATTACAATGATAATAATGATGGTGGCGAAGAAGGTGGTTTGTGATAACGATGATAATGATGATAATGGAGGTGGTTATGATGATGATTTAGGTAATAATAAATGATGATGATAATAACGGTGGTGGTAATGATAACGATGATAATGATGAATATTGAGGTAGTTATGATGATGATTTAGGTAATAATAAATGGTGATAATAATAACGGTGGTGGTGGTGATAACGATGATAATGATGAATATGGAGGTGGTTATGATGATGATTTAGGTGATAATAAATGATGATGCTAATAATAACGGTGGTGATGATAATGATGATAATGATGATAATTATATATGATGATGGTGATAGTGCAGAAGAGGATGATGATAATGATAATGGTGATAGTGAAGATAATGATGATAATGATGATGATTTTGATGCTTTTTTATCATTTAAAACAATTGATGTCTCTTCAAGGCTTAAATTAACATGTATTGCATTTAAATATTAAGCATTAATATTGAAAACTAGTCCAATATGTCTTCCTTGGATGTTGTTCAAAACTGCTGTAATTAAAGTGACAAGTGTATTTACATCTACATGCTTGTACAGTTGGTATGACCTAGGTCTTGCAGACTCTGTAGGGAGCAGAATATTTTATTTTTTATCTTGACTAACGTAGATCTTCAAACAAGCGCCGCCCTTCGAAAACGAGCTCAGGACGAAATAAGCGCTGCACCAGGTTATAAACGAATAAGCACTGCAATCGGCTTTAGGCTCACCAACTTAATAAACGTTTCCCTTGAATAAGGGCTACATCTCGGAAGAAGCGCCGGAGCACAAACCCGAGTGGAAACAAACATCTCACTTTTATCATTATGATTCTGAAATAAAAGACTGTTTGTTCAGAAAATCTAAATAATGCAATTGTTTTATAAACGTGGCAAGCCCAGAATTAGTGCAACCCCCGAATTAGCGCCAATTCCCGAATAAGAGCAACATTAAAATCCTGTTGAATTTAACGAGCGCCCCGCTGGGGCGTTTAAAATGAATATCAATGCCTGCATCGAGCTATCGTACGCTAGGTAAGTATTTCGTCATCCAGGAGCCAAGTCTAGGGAGCATTAAACTCAAAAAAGATTTAACTTGAAAGAATAAAAACTGCGTGATTCTTGATCTTTAAACGAACTAGCCCAAAAGCCCGGCCCAAAGTTTATACCTTTATCAACGTGGAGCGAGAAAGTTCTCGTTACTTGCTTGTTCAAAATTTTGTTGGACACCGTACAGGAATAATCCCCGCTATCGGACATCTGTAGATATGCAAAATGTAGCTCACGATTGATACTTAACGTGTAGTGGGACGACCTGGGTAGTAACACCGTATTACTAGGTGCCGTAGGGTCAACTTTATACCAGCTGACTGCCACATTCGGAAATGAATCAGGAGGATCACAACGAAAAACGAGGTGGTCACCCTCCATCTTCGTCACCAACCGGTACCTCGTTGTGAAATTGTACAGGTCTGAAAAATAAAAATGAAATAATTTCATTATAGATATATCATTATCAGCAAGAACTAGTTAATATCCATGCCGCGCTCGAATTCTATATCTCGCAGAATATAAACCTAATCATTTACAGAAAAAGAGTAATTGCATTTCTTTGGAAATTTTGCCAATTCATACTTTTTCTAATGAAAACCAGTAAAGTTTATCAAGGTTCGCTGTTCCTAAACGTTTGGCTGTTTCAGCCCAAATCTGTTCTGAATTTTGTTCTTATTTCTGCTAGTAATTTGACATAATGAAAAATGTTAAAACAAAAAAGTAAGAGATGAGATTCAGTACTTATTGTACTTATTGTTTTACGAGCTTTTAGTATTACATGAACAGGTAACACTGTGCTTCAGTGGTTTTACTGTCCACATTGAGAAAATAAACTTGGATTCCAAGAAATAATTCAACATATGCAAGTGGTAAGAGCTAAGCCTTAAAGTAATTCTATGAACTCAACCTTGTAGCTTATTGCTGGTGGCTGTTAAAGCTATACCGTACCGATGAATCCCAATAAGAACGAAACAGCTGTCCACAGTTGCTTGTGCGCTTGTGCGCATGCGTTCTCATTCTTGCCAAACCATGGAGTAGATTTTGGGTGGTTTTGGCTTTAAAAAGTTCTTATAAAGTTGTTTTTATAGAAAAGCGTGTATATAGCCACATTCCATATTCATTGCGCTCTCGGTAAAACTTCACCTCTATGGGGACCTGAGCTTGTCTATTAGCGTTACCTTGGTAGTGAGACCTCAAAAGGTTACTAACATTTACGGGGTAAAGCCAGCTACGAACGTGACTTTAATTCCCATATTAATGGTTTTAGTTAAATTCTACCACGTATATCACCTGCTTACATATAAAAGATATTTTTCTATTATTGCTACGTTTGCTAAGTTCGTCTGTTTTACTTTAACGTTGACTGAATCTGAGAACCCTTACTTTATAACTATTTTTTATGTCAACCTTTTGGACAAATCCTTCTCTAATTGGTTTTGTTTAATCATTGGAAAATTAAAACAGTTCGTAGTCTTAATAAAGTAGCTTTTCATTTCTTCCCCTATTTGAAAACGTTAGCTTCAACCTACAACACTGGAACAATTTATGTTATTGCACAGAATTATCAAAACACCCGGGTGGGGGTACTTTGGGGCAAAAAATAATCCCTATAAGATAAGATAACTTCAATTTTTATCTGTAAACCCTAAAGGATACCAAACTGCCAATTTTACCCCCTAAAAATACAACGAGCATCCCTATTATACCAATATAGGGTGTATTCCCTATAGAAGTTGAAAGACTTAAAGTACTTTACTGCTCAGAAGAGAAATTTTTGCTGGATTTTACTTACATGGAAATTTTACCGTTGCTTTGTTGCTTAAAACTGTGCCCCTGTTGTTTGAGACAAGACATTGGTACGTTCCTTCGTCTCTCTGCTTGTAAGCCGACTTAACATACAGTGACCCATCTTTAATCAAGTGAAAATCTTTAGTCTCTCTGAAATCGATTTCTCTGTTGTCTTTGAACCACCTTACTACATTTCCTTTAGCCGTTATACAAAGCAGTGTAAAATGTTTGTTTGTAACAATAACATCTTGTGGCTGAATGATGATAGCAGGTCTTGATGTACAACCTGAAATATTTATACAGAATATTCTTGGCTTTCACACATTCCCATGAGACACAAACGACAATAGACATAGCCGCCATGTTGGTATACAAAACAAAAAAATAATAAAATTCTGAAATCAAAATGAAAAAAACAAACAAAAACAAAAAAAAACTAGCAATACAGATCAATAGTGCGCGAACAGTCCAAAACCAAGCACTGATTTTGAAATACACTGTTCGAAATTGTTAAAAAAATTTAAGGTTATAAAAGATTTTAAAAGATATACTAAAATTATAAACCTTTTCGGTTAATTAAAATTACCCAATGGCTTGATGAACGCAAAACTGTTCCAATCAGATTACCATATTGTCGACAAAACTAAATTGAATCCAACAAGCTACTCCGTAAATTATCATTTTTCACATTAGACCGTTTCAAATTTAAAATCCTATCACACTTATGGTCTACACGCCAAGTTAAAACTCTGTTTAATCTTAAAAGGACAAAGTTCAACACATTACAAATGTTGTGTATCCTGGCACGTGCATAAGCTGCAAAGCTAACTACATCGGCGAAACATGCAGACATTTTGAGATTAGACAAGCAGAGCATGTGAACCCCAATCATAACTCATTGCCCTAAAACAAGATCATAGTTTTGAATGGACAATTTTAAACAAAGCCAAACAATGGAAACTTAGAAAATTCAGAGAAGCAATTTTAATCGCAATCCTCAAACCAAGTTTAAACAGATTAAAAATCTTAGGTTTTGAGCTGCGCTTGTTCCCCAGAGGAATTACATAACACCTTGTAATATTGAAATGAAACTTTTACCCCCGCATTTTAATTATCTGAAGATGGTTAAGTTAACCAAAACTGTTTGTAATTTTAGTAAATCTTTTAAATTCTTTTATAACCTTAAAAATTTTTAATAATTTTATATGGAGAATTCAATTCTAAACTGTTAGTAATGTTTAGAATACGTACCAACCAAGGAAGAGTATAGCCAAATTAAAACAAAAATGCCATAAACTATAGTCGAGCAACGGACCACCATCCTGTTACCATGATATGCTACCTGCAAACAAGATCGCATAATTATTAAAACTTGAAAAAAAAATCAATTAAACAAGTAATATGATCATTGCTGTTATGACACAGTCATTTCAAACTAATTCTCAACCATATGAGCCAAGTTGTTCAAATGCTGGTTACGTTTAACCCTGGGCTAACCAAACTTTTGAAACAGAATTTTCTTCTTTAAGAAAAGGTAAAAGTCTTGTTAACCCCAAAATTACACCTACAATTTATCCTTGCAAGATTGGAAAAAAGATTGTGGGTTAAACATTTAA
This sequence comes from Zoanthus sanctaehelenae, assembly GCA_028564885.2. NCBI lineage: Eukaryota > Metazoa > Cnidaria > Anthozoa > Zoantharia > Zoanthidae > Zoanthus > Zoanthus sanctaehelenae. Next base: position 1,034 of record JAOTRI020098660.1, on the reverse strand, counting down.
CCCTGGGTTAAGTTAGTGCTAATCGGCTTTTGAACAACTGGGCCCATAACTCTATTTAGCAGATGGGGAAACCAGTTTATCAGAAACAATTGTGGACAAAATACTTAAAACTTTTAAAATATAAACGAACGGCACATTCCCCTTCAACCCCCATAAGTGTTGTTTGACCAGTTGCTGTTTAACGCGCGGAAACACAATGCAACATTGCGCGCAACAAATATTTAAGAGGTGGACACACTGTGCAACAAAATCACGCAGCATTTCTTGAGATTGCCTGGCGCGCTTATCCATGCAATGTTACAAAAATCAAAGCGGCTTCCACAAGAAGTCCTTTAAAAAAGAAAACTTGCTTGGCGCCATGTCACCTGAGTAGAGCGCGATTCAGCTTCAACTTTTGTTACATGCAATGTTGCATGCAACAAAAATCATTGGTGGACACACGATGCAACTGCCCTGTTACGCGCAATGTTGCATGAAATGTTGCATCGTGTCTCAGCGCCTTTAGACCAATATTGTACCATGTAATAAGGGAGGTAAAGATAAGAGCGATGATCTGTGTTTGTTGAAATTAACCAACTGTATTGACTCGTTTTTCCAGGATTGCATGCAGAAGCTAAAAAGCAGCAGAAAATCACTGTTTGGAAGAGAATCCACAAACTGCTGGTATCAAGCAACATTATTACGTCATTCCACTACTGTTGTTAGAACTAATGCGAGTATTCTAACTTCTTATAATAATAAATAAAACAAAAACTGATGCTTGTGAGAGTTGCATAATTGGAAACTGTAAAATTTTTTTCAGACGCGATGTTGTTACATTCTTCTTTTGCAGCACTTTTAGGCATAATTTGTGTTTGTTTTAATCTTATTATATGCAAAACTACGTAATTTCTCTCTCTCTCTCTCTCTCTCTCCAGAGGAAAAGCATGGCACTTTTGTAACATTTGTCTCTTTTTGTAATATTTTTCTTGTAATAATGTGGTAAGTTATCAAACTTCTGTCGCAGAAGTCACTCTGGAAGAGCTACAAACCAG
>JAOTRI020098649.1:0-14486 GCA_028564885.2 Zoanthus sanctaehelenae | reverse complement strand
TGAAATGCTTTCAACCATAAAAAATTCTCAAGCGTACCGTTTGCAAACTGACAGTTCTCACAGTTTTTACAGAACTGTGAGAAAATGTTTCTTGACTTTTTGTAAACTTCTAAATGACTATGACTATGATATAAGAGATATTCTTTACTTTGTTTTTAGAGCGGCTAATGGCAATGTTTAGGCCAAGTCATTCATTTTGTGATACAAGCATAAAACTCGGCATAAATAAACATTAGGTAGCCCGAGTAAGCGCGTGTGTACGCGTCTAGTTCTATATTTTGTCGCTATTTTCGTTTTTTCTGGAACTACTCTACAATTAAATATTCAATTTCTTGGTATCAAATTTCAGCAAATTGTTGTGATGCCATTGTTTCTTTTTTTCTCAAAGATATTCTTGTCAGTCATGTACATGAAGCTTCGTGATTGGTCAAAATTGATAGAAGAACAATTAATTTTCATTGGCTATTCACATCTGTTTTCTATTAGCAGATAGAAAACAGTGAAAGAGCCAATCAAATTCACAGATTCACAATAGAACATTGTACATTTATTCTAAAACTAGTTATTAAGTTTAAGGTGGAGTAAATACTACTTACATTTGTATTAACCAAGAGTGATACATGTCATTACAGGGAAAATCTCAGACTGAGGTCTTATCGTATTAATCGAGCCATAGTGAGGTCAATACATCAGGACTGAGGGCTGAGATTGCCATGTAATGACTGAACGGACAAGGTTAATAAGTAATTTATTATATGGCTTTTTTACAGTTTTCTTTTCATAATTGGAAGTAATTTCCTGTTGCTTGTGCATACAGGGTCATGTTTAAACGAAGCCACAAGTGATTTGAACAAAATCACAACTTTATACTGTATGATTTGTTAATGAGTTATTTATTATGTAACTTTTTTTCTTTTTATGGCTTTTTTAAGATTTTTGTCATAATCGGAAGTAATGTTTTATTTCCGGTTGTGTATGACCATGCGTCAACAACCAATCAGATTGTGAGAAGTTTTCAAGCCATATAATAAACTAATTAATATAAGTTGTTGTTGTTGTTGGTAAACCCAGGGTTGAGTTTAATGTAATCCACCTTTGAATAACCTGGAGCTGTTGGTCTGACAGCAGATTTGCAACACAATGTGTATTGAATTTCTAGACTATCAATTTGTATATTATTGTCAGTGGTTTAAAAAATTTTTTGGCTCAAATTTTTTTTGGCTCAATTTTTTTTTAATTTTTCTAAACAAGTTTATTTTTTCAAACCAGTTTATTCTTCTCACATCCCTCCCAGACCAGTAAGTAGTGATACCTAGAAAAATTGCTATGCTAGCACCGGTTGCTTTAATTTGTGGTCAAGTAGGAATGAAGCAGGACTACAGATCCAAACAAATCCAAAAGTCAGTAGTTCAAATCTTGTTGAGGCATAAGATGGTAAGATCAAGAAGAGAAAAAAAGGCGATAAAAAGAAAATAGATAAAAGGCATAAGATGGTAAGATCAAGAAGAGAAAAAAAGGCGATAAAAAGAAAATAGATAAAAGAAAAAATAGAAGTAAAACAGAAGAGATAAGTAGGAAGTGGTTGTAGAAGTAAAAGAAGAAAATGTAAATAGAAAATGGTCGGTGGGTGGGTGGGGAGTGAGAGGGGTAGTAGGAGGAATATGAGGAATGTTCAAATCAGTTCTGCGACACTCTCAAATTAAAATAAAAGCCTTTTTTAAGAATGCTCACAAACCCATTATACAAAAATTAAACCAGTTTTAAAAAATCTAAACTAGTTTGAAAATTTAAAATTAGTTAAAAAAATTAGAACTGGTTTGAAAATTTCAATCTAAAGTGCAAATTCAAACCACAACATATACGTTATTAAAATGTCAAAAAAGAAAAAAAAATACATACAAAGTTAAACATAATTGATAATTTAAGTAAGATCAGAAGGTACTTTTTGACTCATTAAATGTCAAAAATAGAAAGCAGTGTCAGAGTTTCTGCTAACAGAAATAGATTTACAAAAAGGGATATTAAAGTTTTCATCGTATTGAAAAAGGAACTAAATAATTTCAACTGGCGTGTTGGACAAGAGTCCTTTCATTATTGGAGTGAAACATTTAATGCAACGAATGATTCCACTTCAAAACTTCGGTTTAATTATTTCTCCAAATCATGGAATAAATTAAACCTACTTACTCTTAAATGTTACTTTTGTAAAAATATCCACTAACAGCTAGTCTTCAGTAATTTAAGTTTAAATGTTCACAAATTATTTACAGACAACAGAAGGATACCATTTTTATTGGTACTGTACAAAGGGATTATCTAAATACAGTGCTCGAAGCTGCAACCATTTTGGTTGCCATGTGAGTAGATTAAATAATGAGTGAATAAAATTATCAAAATAGCCTCCAATTTGCCAACTTCCTTTTTTGCCCTTACAGTACGTGTTGTAGTTGAATTAGGTGTTTTTAGTTGAAATCCAGAATTACAATCACAAGATCAACAAAAAAACTTTTCTTTCTAAAAGTATATGGCGACCACAAGTTGATATTCTTGAAAAAGTATGGCTGCCATACGGTAACTTACAAAATAACTAAGTTTTGTGCACTGAAACATGCTCCTACATGTACTTCTTTTATTGAAACCTTAGCTTTTCCAGATCCTGTCCAGTTGAATTTTGCTACCCCATGTACAACAGCTGCAATAACCTCTTGCAATATTCCCTCCCTTATCCTTACTGTAAGGTTGGCCAGGATTTAGGGGTATACAGTATTCTGGAGTATCTAAGATTCATATTTATGGTAATTTAAGGCTAAAAAAATTGGTTAATATATATTAATTAATGTTATTTTTCAAATTTTAATATTTAGAAAGTTTCTTTTTGGGAATAAATTGTTTTCCACTACCCTACTCAGCAGACCCCTGTATCGTGATATTTATTAATGTCTTATTACCATATGAAAGACAGAACTATATACCTACTGTAAGTCAATAACAAAAAGTTACTAACTGATTTGACAATGATAATAACAAATTTTAGCTTAAATAATGTATATTAATTATTATGACAAAAATTAAATTACAGCTGTAATACTGTTAATGGCAATTATTTAGCACTTAAAGAGAGTACAATACTTACGGAAGTCGGAATAGCTAAGTGTAATGATTTCTGGATCATCATCATAAATACCTGTGAATTAATGATTTAATAAAAACAATTATAGTTTATAAATTTTAAAAGCTGTTCACTGTAGGAGGAGAATTTTGAAACTGATGTTTTGTGACTATATTTATTTAATAGTTTTTCATTGGGAGTGAATAATTATCATTCTAAAGCCTGTTAGATTGAAAGCATTCATTCAAACAAGGATGAAGATTAAAGCTCTTTTGGAACATAATAAAATTATCAGTTGTCTTCAGTTTGCATTGGGTTGATAAACTAAGTTGAAGATCTTTAACTTTTAAGACCAACATGAATAAGAAATTTGCTAAAATGTCATTCTCTTAATGGTTTACATAATAATACAGAAAGAAGATGCATAAAATTATGTATCATGTCTGTATTGATAGAACACTGAACATTTGAGAAAAAAAAACACTTACAGTGTAATAAGGTATTGTTTTCTAAGGGTAACTTAATCCAGTTATGTCTGATATTACAGGATATTTTAGATTAAAGATTACTGTCCACTAAACACCCTCTAGGCCAAATTTATAGCTTTAGTAGAGTTATCCTAATGACCAATTTTTTGCCAACTAGTTGACATGATTTTGGAATCTTTTAAACTTGAGGAAAAGTGATTTTCATGATGACAACTGAAAACCTTATAAGGCTTTGTAATTGGGCTTTTGTCTTCATCATACTGTCATCTTTTTTTAATTATAATTTATCATACTGTAATTTACTAACAAAATTTATGTAAGTTTAACTTTTAAATGATCAGATAATATCTACCAATAAGAATTTCTTAATTAGTGCTTCAGAGAAATTTCCCTTCAATAAGAAGTTGAAAAATGACTTACCGAATTCTTCATTAAAATAGTTCCAACTCTGATAATGGCCACCGCCAAATTCATTGTCTTTTAAACCTTCTTCTCCATAAAGGTCATATTTTTTTCGCAATTCTCCATCTGCAAAAATAATATTAGTTAAAAGTAAAAAACACAATATCTTTCATTTCACCTTAATTCAAAAATTTAACAGAATCATCTAATTTTGTATAAAGAACCATGACACTATAAATATTTTTATGTCAAAAACTGTAAAAACTTCTTAAACTATCGAAAAATATTAACACTGTATCCAAATTCCACATTGTCGATGACATTCTGTTTTATAGTGTTAAGATTACAAAGAAGTTGTAGTTAAGCTTTTCCTAAAAAATCTTTTTCACTACAAAAACATTCATTGTTTCTGAGATTTTGTCAGAATATACTTGTAAATAAGCAATCAATGAGTTTCTCAAACAAACGTATTATAATATCGAAACAGTTAATCAAATGATAAAATTAGTGATTTCAATTCAACACGAAATTAAATTAATATAATACTAGTTAGTTTAATATAATACTAGTTAGGAAAAGCGATGATATCGCCTGTTGAGTAACTTAAGTAGCAGAGCTGGTAAAGGTAACTCGTTTTAAATATTGAGTAATAAAAGCTTTTAATGCCATTCAAAAACTCTTTGTCTTTTTTAACAAGGCGGTTTTTTAACTTTAACATAATGTTTAAATTTTTATTTAAGCTGGAAAATTTTACAAACTACACAAGATTCCAAGTTGTCCCAGCTAATCTACATGCAATTTCGATGAAAAAAATCCCTGCATTTATTGTAGTAACTTACCTTTTAAAACTTCGTAGGCTTTATTAATTTTAGTAAAAGTTTCGTGTGCATTTTCTTCCTGGAGTTGAATTGAAAAAAGAAATGGATTCGCCAATCAATAACAATGAAAAGCCGGCACATCAACAGGCACATATACTGTACGACATCTAAATACCTTGTTCTTGTCCGGGTGAAATTTCAAGGCTAACTTTTTAAAAGCTTTTCTAATTTCTTTATTTGACGCATCCCGTGAGATCCCTAATAGTTCATAATAATCCTTTGAAAATACTGGATAGTAAAGCACAGCTGAGAAGAAAATAAATAAAAACTCAGATCTCATCCTGGAGTGAAATTTACTACACCATGACAAGTAACTGACACGAAGATTAACAACACTGGACTACTGCGCAACATCTACTGCGCATTGACCACGTGTCACTTGGTGATTCCTTGGAGCCTCGGCCCAAATTAACTTCTCATCACGAGCGAACTTGCCATGACATGGAGGTTGTTTGTGATTTTGAAGTTTCTCTGACTGTTCCCTTTGTTCTCATCCTTTTCGGAAGAATATTGTTTATATGTCGCTTTATATCTTGAAATATTATATAGAAAATAACCCAAAAATAACAGGCACAATAGAAACAAATTTACACACTTTTTTTCATGAGAAACAGTATATTTTTCAGTCTCATTGACTGTTTTTAAATTTTTGGTGATTTCAGCCTCAAATTTTTCTTAATTCAGCTTAAATTGAAAAAAAAAAAACAATCAAAGCATTGCAAAACGATACGCCTCATATTTTACTTTATCAATGCAAACCACTGCGAGACTTCTTGTGTTTTATATTGTAAGTAAGTTTTAAAGTATTGTAAGTTAAATTAATGTTTTAGTTATTAAAGTCTTTACATAAAATTTTTTTGTAGATTTTCGGATCCTCAGCCGGAGAGTGTTCTTTAATTGTTCTTAATTTCCGGTCAATTTGAGTGCTATGAAGTGTATTACTGTATAACCATCGAAAAACAGGAAGAAGACTTGGCTTTGCCTCGTTCACAATCTACACTCTCGTATTCTCCTACGTCATACCGTTTAAAACACTCACGATGCGGTTTTATTTTCTTAGTATAAGTCATATTTTGCAGTCTATATTTTCTGAAATTATAATTGCTCAGCTATGAAGTGCGTTTTCCGGACTCGAATGCACGATCTCACATCGAGTTACCGATCACTTGGATGATTTAAACCAAGTATTTTTACGACAATAAATAATATTTTTTTTAAAAAAACTAATTCGTTTATAACTGGAAAGTGAGTGTAGCGAGTACTCTGTTTTGTTTTAAAATAAATAAATAAATAAATAAATAGTTAAACTTTAGCATTTATATAACGCCTTTTCCATATCTATATATATAATCAAAGGCGCCATGACAATGATCAATACAAGGTTTGACAGTTGAGGGTCTCAGATAGTCCGCTAGAGCGGCTTACATATTATATCATCAATAAATGCCCTCAGAAGAACAAACAGACCACATTAGCGGGATCACTACCCTACTCTTTTCAACAAGTGCATGGGTTCTTTAAGTCCCCGATAGAGGGTCGCGGTCGAGAGACTGGACCTACGGTTTAACGTCCGATTTGCAGATGTTACTTTGTTAGAACAAAGGCAGCACCTTCTCCTCACTTATTTTAAGACCCTGAGTGAAGGTCCGGCCTGGAATCGAACTCCGGCCTCCCACTGCACAGGAGACTGGCATCTTACCAACTAGGCTAACCACAGGGTTCCCGCGGGGCATTAAAAGTCATTATGAGTCTCTTTGCAAATTTAAGGCCTTAAAAAGGTCTTAAATTTGGTAAAATTGCTCCCCAAGGTCTAAAAAGACATTAAATTTAAAAAAAGAATAGGAGTTGCTATTTTCTTTATATTTTTGGAATATTAACCTGAGTTTTGTGCTACTTTATCGGACGAATAACTCATGTTGTTGTTTTTTTCCTGTCCGTTGAGCGTGCATTGTAAAAAATCGAATTCATAAAATAGGTCGTAAAATTTTTTGTGTTTTGGCATTAAAAAGTCTTAAAAAGGTCTTAAATTTGAAAAGTCTTGAGCTGAAGGAACCCTGATATCCCATAAAATATAAAATATTTTATATAAAATACCGGATCAAAACTGGATTGATGATGATGATGATGAGTCAACAGAGTGAAACACATAATTTTGTTGCTAATACAGTAGAAATAAATTTTTTCAATTGCACTAACTGAGTGGCTTTATCACATTTCTCGAAGGTTTTAAAAACATTCACTTTGAATTATAAATAGATTAATTGCCATTGGTGTTTTTTGACTTATGTTATTTACAAATCACAGTAAAATATTCCACATGGTAAAGATTTTTCATTAATTAAAGAAACATTATTCTTGTATTTCAGAAATTATAAAATCAGCCGGATTCGACAATTTTATATGAGAAAAGTTAAGTACACTCAACAGAACTACCATGACAAACTTTCACAAATTATTCAAGACTTTCCAAGACTAGAGGTAACATGCAAGAGAGTTTATATCATTGCTAGGAATAAATATTGCTTACAATGTATCATCTATAATGGAAAATGTGACCTCCCATATTGGATTTTTATTTATTGCTTTCATCCTTTTAGTCTGAAATGATTATTTTCCTCTTTGGAACTTCAACTTCACTCTGATGGCTTAGGATATTAATTAATATTTAATTTTTTCTTAAGTTTAAGAAAATTCAAGTTGTGAAACACTACAATATTGAGCTGTGACAAATTTTTTGAGTGCATCAGTATTTAACTGAACATGTGGCATTGTTAGCCTAGCACCAAAGTTGGGTGTTTGTTAATTTAGACATAAACCAGTCATTATCTGGGGTTGGTATTTCAATCATATGTGAACATATACACAGTTTGCATTCAGAGACACAACGTTTATTAGATACTCGTTAGTTACTTACAGTAATTAGATACACAGTCATTCCCAGAATAATAATCAATAAAGCAGAGCTCCAAATTTGTGACTAAAACTTCAATAGCGGTCACAATTTCACAACCAATCTACATCTCCTATACAGCCAATTTGTGACTAAAACTTCAATAGTGATCACAATTTCACAACCAATCTACATCTCCTATACAGCCAATTTGTGACTAAAACTTTAATAGCGATCACAATTTCACAACCAATCTACATCTCCTATACAGCCAATTTGTGGCTAAAACTTCAATAGCGATCACAATTTCACAACCAATCTACATCTCCTATTTAGCCAATTTGTGACTAAAACTTCAATAGCGATCACAATTTCACAACCAATCTACATCTCCTATACAGCCAATAAAAAAAAACATCTGACTAAAACTTCAATAGTGGTCACAATTTCACAACCAATCTACATCTCCTATACAGCCAATAAAAAAACATCTGACTAAAACTTCAATACTGTAGCAGTCACAATTTCACAACCAATCTACATCTCCTATACAGCCAATAAAAAAACATCTGCCTAAATTTTTGCAACCAGTTGCAAAACTGTAACCATGAAATTTTTAAGTTTAGAGCCCGGCAAAAGCAAACCTCGATCATTGAAAATGACTTTTGCTAGATTAATAAAAGAGTTTGCATTATAGTATTTCTGGCTAAGAGTGGGAAGAGGTAGAGAATTTATAGGCAGGAGCAAAAAATTTAGGTTGTGTTGATGGGGATTTGAGAGAGTTTGATGACTGTGTCAGGGTGGGGTTGGAGAGTTGTTCATGAAAGTTTTTAAAGAAATCTCAATTTTTGTGGTTGGGTCAAACCATTTGAAGTTATTGAAAACCCCAGATACAGCCAATCTTGTCCCATTTTATATCTCATGCAACTGTATAAATTATTGACTGCCAGATGAGACCAATGATAAGCACTCTCTGAAAAGAAAAGTATATTTATTGTACATATTAACAAAATCATTCTTGATATTTAAAATTGACTATGGGTAAAACTTTTCAATAAAACTAAACTAAACGTTTTTGATCATACAAGGTCATCATCAAAGTCTAGGTTAAAATATGTTCAAGATAGCATAGTTAGGTTATCCCAAAACCCTTGGGGAAAAAGATAAGTTCATACAATTGTACTTGTTTATTTAGTTCTGGGTTAATAGTTGCAATAAGAAGAGCCTCAACATTGTGTCTTTTAACAAAAGAATGAACAGTTCTTTTACATCCTTAATATGTTTGTGAAAAATTTTACAAATTCAGTACACTCTGATTTTTCATACAATAGTCCTTCAAAAATAATAAGATATTAGATTAAGTTATAGTAAATGCTTCATCTTGTAGGATGTGCACCCATTTTATGCTGATCTGATGAATGTGTTGTATGACAAAGATCATTACAAACTTGCACTTGGCCAAATTAACACAGCAAGACACCTAATTGACAAGTGTGTATTTGAAGTAATTATATTCTGTTTACAGCCGCTTTAAATGAGTTATGAACAGTCGGATATAATCAGTAACTTTTAATGTATTTTGGGCGCATAAAATTTATTAAAGTTATTTAATTCGTATATGTGTATAAAATGATAATTACTAAGGTGCTGTTTACATGATACCAGATCGAGATTCATTCTGGTATGAGTTCATCCTGGTTCCATACAAATCATTGCTTTTTACATGATGCGGTATCATGTAAACACCGCCTATAAAGTGCCTACAAGCAAGACAAGCAAAGCTGAGCTGGTGCTCACATTTTACCCTTTGTGGGTGACCAAAACTAGTATGCATGCAACACCAATCTGTTGATCGCATGTGTAGTGTATGTATCTAAAAAGAGACTTTCTAAAGAGAAAGACTTTTTTCATCTTCCAACTGGAAATCTTACATTATGTAGTACTTGCATATCACTTGAGGCTTTTTCTGTTTGCCTCTCATATCTTTATTATGTTGCTGTCTTTCCAGTCTTGTGTCTTTGCTTGGATTTTTATTTGCAATTATTATATGGTACTCACAGGTTGGACAAATACAAACTACTTGAATGGGAACTCTAGGAAAAAAGTAAACTGTTTTTGTATCAGTTAACATAATATTTTTGGTTATAGTTTTGATTATTTAACACCTTCAACTTTTAGATTAAGGCTCCAAGATTTTTTACTCTAAACTTGTGAAGAATACAAATTGAAAGTACACCATCTTGTTAAGATTTGAGCCGCATTACTTAGGTTAGCAGTCATTTGTGTTGCAACTGTGTCAAACAAAAGTGCAGCAGTTTTGCACGGTTCTCAAACTTGTGTTGGTTTCAAACAAGAAGTAGTAGTTTGTTACAAAACTGTATTTGCTACTGCTCATGCTCCTGCTGTAAAAATTTTTTGCATATATTATATTTTGAGGTGGTGACTTAATTTGAAGTTACGTTGACAATTTCTGAGCCGTCAGTTCTTTTCCAAATTGGCAGAGTATCATTTAGAATTTTACATGACTTTGAAAGGAAATAACTGTGCTTCAAATGCCAACTTACTAGAAATATTATAACAAAAATTTACTTCTTGGAATCTTGAACCCTCAGTAGAATTAATCTTAATAACATCCTGAAGTTCCTCTTTAACATGCCCTGTTGTTAAAAAGCTAATTAGTGATAATCAAAGGTTAAATTTTTAAACCATGAACTATGTAGTTTTCAACTTCCTAAGTTTGGAATTGATTAAATTTTTTTTCTACGAAAATCTGGGTAGAATTCTATTACTTCTGATAATTATCTTAAATGTAACCCGTCTTTGAACAATCCAGCACAGGGGACTACTGTACAGTATTATTATTTTTTATGTACTGCAACACAAAATATCGAATACAAATTTGTCATAAGTCTCATCAGCTTATTACTTATAATTCTGTGAGACACATCAAAATTATGTAAACTTGTTTCTAAAATAGAATGCAAGTGCTTCTTTTGTACCATTTATTCTATACCTTATGCAAGTTGTCATCATATTATATTTTAAGTAGGGTCTTACTTAAGACATCTAGTATTTTCTTTTGAATAAAGTACATAATTTGTTGTCTATTAAATAATTTTTAATTTTTACAAAAGATGTTTTAAATTTAATCTCAATTTCTTTTATTAATTTGCAAAAATGGGTATTCATTTTTTAACTTTAACTTACTTTAACTTTAACTTCCTTTACATACTTTAACTTTAAATTTAACTCACAAAAGTTTTTTAATTGTGCATGTTTCAGTGTAGCTAAAGATTATGTGAGACTAATGAAATATGGAGATTCACTGTATAGATGTAAACAGCTAAAGAAAGCTGGACTTGGGAGGTAATATTTTGGTAATGTGCATAATATAAAATCGATAATTTTATGTATTACTTACTGGATATTGATTTATAATAATAATAATAACTTTTCGTTATTACAAGGTATGAAGTGTTTCTTTTTTTTTCTTCCCTACATGTTCAAGCAACTTCACTCCCCTATATGCCTCACAACTCATTGCATCCCCTTTCCTCTCGACTATTGGTACCATGACACTCAGTGCCCACTCAGCATTCTTCTTCCATCCAAAACACCTTGACACAGCTCCACCATCACACCAATCCCTATCTCCCCACTCACTGCTATCGTTTCCACACTTACTTCTGAGGGTCCAGCAGCTTTTCCTGCTTTCATTTCCCTTATTACCTTCACCACTTCTTCCCAACTAACTCTCTCAACTGGTCCTTCCACCAAGAATTCTGCCTTAACATTCTGATTCCATTCATTTTCTTCATTCATGATGTTTTCCATGTGCTCTTTCCATACTTTCCCTCTATCTTTCTCTCTGAAATTCAGCCTACCATCAATACCTAGAGCTCATACATCTTCCTCCATCAACATCTTCCCATCTTTTTTCACAGACTTCACTAGTTTAAACACATTGTTCAGATGCTTACTCAGCTCTCTCAGCTGCCTCCTTCATTGCTTTAGAGATCCCCTTCTTTGCTCAATTCTTCATGTTCTTATAATTTATAATAATTATTAGAATTTGCCTTATTTGCCTCAGTCCCACTTTTACGCATCTCCTTAAGTGCATCCTTTTTTCTCGCTATCGCTTCCTTCACATCCTCATTCCACCACCATGTGTCCCCTTGATCTCTCCTCCCTTTTTTCTTCCCACATACTTCGTCAGAGGCCTTCAACACTCCTTCCCTAAAACACTTCCACAAGTCTGGTGCATCAGTGCTTAACAACTCTCTTATTCTTCCTTCAAACATTTTCCTTGTGTCGTCTTCTTTCAGTTTCCACACCTTCCTTCTTTAAATCGCGTCCTTCTTACCACTTTCTTCACTTTCTTCTTAACCAGATCTGTGACCACCAGCCTGTGCTGAAGCTCACCTGTGATGACCTTCACATCTCTCAAATACTGTACTTTCTATTTCCCTTTCCATCCAGTACAAAGTCAATCTCAGTCCCAATCTCCCCAGCACTGTACGTTACTTTCTTCTTCTCCTTTAACATAATTTCTTTTCATCAAAAAATTCTATCATGTTTCCTTCCATGTTTCTCTCCCCATTTCTATTCCCTCCATGCACACCCTTATAACCCTCAACCTGTTTACCAACACTGTGAAGTTCCCACTCACTCCTTACTTCATCATAAAAACATTCTTTCTCCACACTCATTCTGCCACTTTGTGGACCATACACACATGATTCTCACCACTTCTTCCTCAAATGCCAACACTACTGTCATCATTCTATCACTTTTCCTTCTCACCTCCACAAGCTTTTCACATAACTCCTTTTTCACCAAAACTCCCACACCTCCTGTACAGTACCATCACTATTCCCAGACCACCACAACTTATATCTTCTACCTTTCACACCCTTAAACTGCACTCCTTGACCTCTCCACCTCACTTCTTGCAGACAACACACATCTATCCCCCTCTTCCTTAACCAAGGGCAGATCCAGAAAGATTGGTAGGGTAGGCCGGAAAACTTAAGCCTGGTCTACCACCCAACCTTTCAACAAAAACAGAATGAATAACGAAAAATATCCACTTTTCTAAGTTCACCTTATTACGTATTTTAAACATGTTGTACCTTTCTGGACCACAGTTACATCAGACTTTCACAGAATTTAAAAATATTTAAAAAATTAATGTTTGCTATCCCACCAAAAGGGGGGGGCGTGGCTCGTCCGGCCCATACCTAAATCCGCGCCTGTTAACTCCTCACATACTATACTGTACCTCTGTACTCCTCCCACATATACTCCCTACATTTCAAGTCCCAAACCTCATCTCAAGTCACCAAAATAAATAGTAATTTAAATACAAATTGATAATATATTTAAACAAATACTGTACATACAACAGTAATTATAACCGAGTCATAGAGTAATGGCAATAAGGCAACCACTAAAAAATAAAATATGATAAACAAGATGAAATTTTAAATTTTAAATTATGTTAGACTGTAGTATATAAGGTAATTTGTTTGCAAGATTCCAAAAAACAGTTTTTCAGTTCCTTTTTGAATATAGGTTTCCTAAGTGTTTTTAATTTTTCATCAATTGAATTCCATACTTTTGCACCATTAAATCTAATATTGAATTTTCCATAACTTGTTCTTACTTGGGGGAGTGAAAATGAAGATTTTGAAGCTAGTCTAGTATTACAGAACTTTATGCTCTTGCTTAACTTTGATAAAAAAAAGAAAGAATTAAAAATGCTGGGCAGATTATTGGAATAGTAATCATACATAAAGATTGCATTATGGAAATAGATGACATCATGAAGTTTGAGAATCTTAAATTTAATATAAATTGGATTAGTGCAGTGTTTATTTTATAGTTGGAAAAAGTTATATGCGAGTGGCTGTTTTTTGAAGAACAAATAATGGATTAATTATGGAATGATACAAGTGTTACCCCATGTTATGATACCATAAATTATGACTGTGAAGAATGGATAGATTACTTGAGTAGCACAGGCCGACAAGAATATTAACGTTAACAAAGTCAAGTGTCTTAGTTTAGACAGAGTTCCAACATTGCAAATTATTCATTAGACAACTTTTTAACAAGGTAGGAAATGTGTGCCTTCCAGTTTAATTGTTCAACAAAGATCTGTCACGCATACATGATGGCGGTCGTTGATTTTAGAACCAGCAAATGATTTGATCCATTTTGCCTCGCCTAGGCTTCATTTTCTCAAACATTTAGTATAAATTGAAATATGTACAACCAGAGGAATCAATTTGGTAGTTACTTCAGATAATCTTAAGCTGTAACATTGTAATAACAGCTCCAAAAGAAAATTTGTCTTTCAACACTAAAGATGGCGACACGTCAACTGACTCAACAAGTTACTGATATAATAATGCAAAACAAGAACCTTATGAAAACTATTGCTCTAGCGGTCTCAGCTCTAATTGTAGAGCAAATATCTGAAGACAAGAATGTTATTGGAAAAGTTATCGAGAATGTAACGAAGAATGCTACTTTTATAGACTCTCTAACTTGCAAACTTGAAGAACAAAAGGACACCATGAAGCAAGAAATCTATCAATCACTTTCCTTCGACAATGCGGGTCTGAATAACAAATGTATTGATCTTCAGGAAAAATATAATTCTCTGCAGGAAAAGAGCTCAGAGCTCCTATGGGAAATTGACAGTATTGAGCAAT